>CAJNIZ010043416.1:89408-116100 GCA_905231905.1 Symbiodinium pilosum
TATAATCAGAACCCGGCATTAAGTTGGCCATGAGGTCTTCGAAGTCCTCTACAGTCTTCGTAAGCGGCTGGTTGAAGCAGCGTTCCTCGCTGCCTTGCTGGAAGTCGGTGCGGCCACAACCTTGAATGAGCAAGGTGTCGCCCGTGAAGGCAAAGGTTGCCATCTTGGTCCTTAGCACGTAAGTCACGCAGCCGTTTGTGTGACCAAGGGTGGCGCGGACCTCCAATGCCAGATTCCCAAAGTTCACCACGTCACCATGCTTGATGTGGATGTCTGCCTTAGCGCCGGAGTTTTCTGAGATTATTGTCTTCACCTCTGGCATGTCTCTTCGGATGGATCCACCCGATGTGACGTAGTCGGCGTGGCAATGCGTATTGAGAACACATTTCAACTTGAGACCTAGTTCCGCGAGGAGGGCCAAATCCCTGTCCTTCTGCTCCAGGACAGGGTCAATCAGTACAGCCTGCTGCGTTTCTGGGCATGCTATGAGGTAGCTCAGCGTGGAGCTTCCCGTGTCATAGCTGACGCACTTCAGGACTTCGTTCTGTGAGAGGGCCATTTTTGTTCTCCAGCGTGAAGGGCCGTGCCGCCATCCACTTTGCGGCTTCATCCCTTACAGTATCCAACGCGAGGTCCTTGAGCAAGAGCTCCACTGATGCGCCAGTATGGCAGCACCTGGATCGATGTAACAATCTCCTCAACTCGGCCGGCTGGGACGCTGTCCAACTTCAGTGGAAGTACCTGAAGGTTAGACCCGGAGGATTTGATCACCTCTGGCATGAAATGCTGGTCAGTCTCCGAGTTCACATACAGCCACCCAGCACACTGCGTGGAGAGCTGCTCCACAACTTCCTTGGGAAAGTTGCCGCCGACGAGAACATCACCTGGCAAGCTAGGCAAACGAAGCGGATGTGGCCCGCAAGGCATCATGGGCTGTGCTGCTTCTTCCTCCGATGCACCGTTTGCAGCGGCCTCTCCGCCGAGGTTGCGCAACAAGGAGGCGTAGCTTGCCAACGCCTCCCTGTTGAGCAACCTCGGCGGAGAGGCTGCTGCAAACGATGCATCGGAGGAAGAAGCAGCACAGCCCATGATGCCTAGTGATCTTCCACGAGTGGTCGAAAGGTGACATGGAGCCACGAGCACGACCAGCTATGAAAGCTTGAGCGGCGGCAGGGCACTTCACGAACATGCCAAACAGCTTAAATTGCAGGCCTCGCTACTGTCCTGTTCGCTTGCACAAGCATGCCAGGGCAGCGACACCAAGGGTTGCCAGCTGCCTTTTTGCAGGCTGCAACAAAACGCGCTGCCGACAGTTGAGCGGGCCCTGAATGCAACAAGTCAGGTTGCCTCTATGTACCTTGTGTCGGACAGGTCGGGCAGGGAGAGGCTGTGCTGAAACCTGGATCACGGTTGGTCCGTGGCATTGGACACAGCCAAGAGAAAAGCATGGCACGGCGAGCAGCATTTATGCATTTAGAGTCAGTTAGAGTCTGTTGCCTGTGTGGTGCCTTGCAAGGTATCCACATCACCGAGTTGGGGACAATCTTTCGCCAACTTCCTTCGCTGAGGTCGCGAGCTGCTCGAAAGCTTCTGGCGTGCAAGGCTTCACAAATCCTGCCTCCTCGAACACTGTAGCCGGCCCTTCATCAACTGATGCGCTCCTCCCAGTTTAGATTGCCAGCCGGTCAGGATGCGATACATCATGCAAGCAAGCGATTCCCAAGCTTCATGTCTACTTGAGCCTGAATTGGAAACAATGCTTTGGGATAGTGTATGCTGGAGCTCTATGGTCTGAACTGAGAGTTTGAGAAAGATTCTATGTTGTGGTCGCCTTTCATCTGACTAGTGTGATCATCAGTTTTCGAATAAATCTCCTTGTGACAGAAGGCTTGGGGCGCGGCTGTGGCGTCATGCCGCCGTGCCAAGGAGGGAACGCTGTCCCCATAGGTGGCAAGTGGAGGGGTCCGTCTGCCTGCAGCTACTAGCGATGCAAACACCACACCTTGATTAGCTGGATCAGTATCCCCATGAACGCAACAACCTTCAAAGGTAAGCGGCAATCGCACTGGCATTGATTTCAGCGATTTTGTTGTCATCGTGTGAGGATCACACGGAACTTCTGCCCATCGCATTGGATGGCCAAGGCGTCAAAACCTGCCGAGCCCGTTGGCCCTGCAATGCACCCAACCGGACAGTCATCTGCTAGTCAGGAAGCGTGCTTCAACGGCTGACGTAAGCATGTTCAACGTCAAGATTCTACTAACCATAGAAATCCAGTATGTGCTAAGCATCAGAACGCCGAGTAGCCTGACCAGAGGCAGCGAGGGACCAAGGCGGTCTCTGTGCAGCAGCACCGGCACCAGCCCTCGGAAGCGTCATCATTGTTGCAGGCACCATTTCCTTGATGGGCCCAGCTGCAGTCGGAGCCCTCGCTGGAAGGGCAGCTGGCTGACAGCTGGGGGTTGTCATTCGAGATGAGCTGCATGTTGCTGAGCGTGGCCTTGTTACCGCTGCAATACTCCGGAGCGTGGCAGGCTGAGCCATCCAGCCACGTTAGATCCTGGCTCTGCCAGTAGTCAATGACCAAAACCATGCCATTAGCGAAATTGCCCCACATGCCATTCATGGGGTTGTTGACGCCACCCATGGACTTTGCCACGACCTTGTCCCCCTGCCAAGCTCGAGTTTCGACGATGAGATGGTTGTCCGGGCTTCCGTCTCCAACAATGACCTCTCTCACTTGGACTGAGAAGAAGAATGGTTTGTTTGTGTCGATGGCGTTGTTGCCTCCCGGGCCATATTCGCCAGGGTAGAATTTCATCTCAGGATCACCATTTCCATCACAGGTATTCTTGGACCAGGGGTTCCAGCAGTTGTGATTTGTGACCTGCAGCGCGTTCGTGTTCATCTCATTGGTGTCGAACTCTGGGCAGCAGTTGCCGCCCACACAGTTTCCATCACAGTAGTAGTCGCCATACTGGCCAGGAGAGGCAGCTGGCATTGAAACCATGAAGAAGTTCACATTGCATCCGCACCCTGCGCCATTGAGATTCACTTCTGTGATCAATGTCTTCCCATTCAACTGGATCATCTTGAAGTTGTCTGCCTTGGAATAATCCGCGGTGTTGTACTTCATCAGATAGTACTTGTCGTTGATGCCATAGGTGACTGCCCTCTTGTCGGTGATGCTAGCTCCTGGTAGGAAGTAAGTGTTCCAAGTCCCATCCTCCTGGACTTGGAATTCAGGGACAACTCCTTCGTCAGACTGAAGCACAGAGATGGGCCCCATCCATGCGGGGTGCCCCCGTCCACACTTACTTCCCGTGCAGTTGGCCTTCATCTTGCTGGCGGCCTGGAGCATGGACACGGGCTCCTGAATGTTACAGGACCCATTTTGCTCACATGCCTCTCTGGCATAGGCCAGGCAGACTGAAGACACGACCAAGCAACGAAACATGGCCTTCTGCTACAAGTTCCAGTCTTCCTTCAAGGGCCGAATCAGGAGCCACGCGGCTTCAGAGCTGTGCTGCAGTAGCTATGGCCAGGTCAATCAAAGTAGGGACAACTTTGCATGAAGGATCGAGTCTCACAAGCTCATGCGTTACGGAGTATTTCATCGGAATCACATGCACACTCTACTCACAGCACTTAGAGTTTCTTGGGCAGCTACAAAATGAGTTGTAAAGTTTCATGGCAGAAATTGCAATCTAACTTTGATACTTGAACCACAGATTCAGTTGTCCAGGGACCCCAAAGCAGCCTCCATGTCTGGCGGGTCCCAGGATGTGTCTCCTGCTGCCGCCTGATGCGTGCTTCCAGGGCACTTAGAGAAATTAGCAGCCTGAACGATTAGAACAAGATCTCGGGAGAGTATTCTATGATTCTACCAACAACCTTGAGGGAGTGACACCTGTACTCTCACGCGCTGTATTTCACAACACCACTTCATATCAACTGGAGTTTGGAGATGTGATGCAAAGTAGTGGGTATGATTCCTTTGGGGCTCCTGCCTCAATTACCCAGGCTCTCACACTACGGAAACAGGCGGGACACAACATGTTTGATTACTCTTGACTATTGGAGATCGTCTGATCATCTACCATAAGGAAGCCACTGACCTCCACTGCCCAGGAGACCTATTAAATCAACAGCTCAGCAGGCACAGCAGATTTTAGAAAGCGTGAGAAAGCATGTCCAAAACGTAACTTTGGAACATGTAAGGATCGCCGCTGGGCAGGAAATTTCAGTGCTCACTACTGATCTCCTGCACTTAAGTCCAACTACCCAGGAATGTCCACGCCCCAGCCTCCGAGGGCCTCGGAACTGGTGGTCCTTCTGCTTCAGCAGGGGCCTGCTAGCTTGCTGGATGCGGGGATGCACCTTACTGCATCACATGGAGGTTGGTCCTTCGGTTAGCGCCCATATTATACAGTATGAGAAGTATCCTGACATCTTGAATGTATACAGTCCAGGCTTTTATTCCCGCACGTGTAACCGCACTTCCATGATACCCCTCCCATGCAGCTACGTACATCCTTCTTACCAAGCCACCGTCGTAGCCGTGCATTGCTAATTTTCCCCGCTTTTGATGGAAAGAATACCACACCCCAAATTGCTCTCAACCACAAGACATTTCTGGGTTTGTGGTTATTGTGTGATGCAACTTTGTTTGCTGACCCCAACCCCCGCAGTGGCCAGTACAAACCCTGCACTCTATACATCATGTCTATCAGTCTATGACATTTGGCCTCATGAATTTTCAGACCCTCCACACTTCTCGGCGGGCCCTATTGAATGGTAAGGAAACTGTGGTCATCCCCCTTTATAGTCTCATGACAGTTGCAGATCTGAATTGAGCTCCGGAGTTGGCGTTACCAACTCTTTTGCCTAATGAAGCCTCACTGTACTGGGCCTGTGCGGAAGCGGTAGGAGCTTCCAACGGGGCGGCTTGGACCTGCATTTCTCCAATCCCCTCCCACGAATAATGGGGAGTCCAAGAATGGAAAACCAGCTGGACAATGAAGTGGAAGCTAGTATTTAGGGTCAAGGGATTCTGGCATCCAACGGAAAATCAGTGAGAAGGAAACTGGGCATTATAGGTGTCATATGGGAATGACCCTATCTGACATGAGTACATCAGCTGGCCGAAAGTTTTGAGCTACCGAGCCTTCGAGCGTGTGTACTAACATACCAGGATCTTGCGGAGTAGCCGAGGGGCCCCACATGCCGTTTTCACGGGCCCTGCTAGCGGAGTAATTAATACCCCGTTTTAAAACTTTAATACTATTTAGTTCCGGTGGAGGCCCAAGTCCCAGTGTTAGGAGTCTATTCGGACTGAGTGGGACAAGTTTTCCTAACATTGAGAGTGGGTCGAGCTTTCGGCCCGGCCGGCGCAGTAGTAGCACGCCTCATGCTTGGGAATCGTAACCCGGCAAACCACAATAAAATCCAGCCTCCATCTGATTTTTCATTTTCTTTTTCGTTTGTTTCTCCATAAAATTGGGGCAGTATCCCCATATAACCTGTTAACGCGACCTAGGGCTTCCATTTCATTTTCCATTTTACTTTCCATTTGATTCTCCATTATTGGGGTAACATCCCATCTGATGCCTCCGGAGCCAGCCTCACCTGTTCGGGCGCCGCGTCCTCCAAACATGTTGGCTCATGAGCTTGCAGTTCACACAGGAGATGCTGAGGTCTATGCAGGGGTTCTGTAGGGTCACATAAGGACTCTGTAGGGTTTCGATGCCACTATTCATTCAGGGTTTAGCGTTGGTATATATGCAAAGCCACACAAAACAACGGGAACGTCTGTAACTGGCCGGAACATGTCGTACTTGTCAAAGCCAAGACTTGGTGGGTAGTGCAATTATTGAACACCACGAAAATTTGCCTCATACCCAGACTGAATATGACCCCGACCGCAAATTAGGTAAAACAGAAGGGGCCCTGTATGAAGTCTCCTGGGACAAGTGAACTTGCGTCGTCACGTGTTGTTGAGGACGTACCTGAATAAGCCCTATGATAAGGCGACTGCCCAAGACTGAGTCAGCAAGTCGTTCCGAAGGCTGGATCTCATGACTACCTTGCTGAAATTGACGCCTGAACTTTTGTTCGGCAGCATGAAAGAAAAGAAACGATCCACCTAGAACTTAAGCTGAGCCCAAAACCGTACGCACCCCTCGCAGCATCTCCTATGAGCAGAGTAGATCTGGTTCGCGCATGTCCTGTGCAAATGCCTGTTTGCCAGATCACCCGCTACCGTCCGTAGCATGTCTGCGGCTACGTTTGATGTCTCTCTTTTGGTGACTTAGACGACTATTTCTGAAGGGCCATCCGGAATCAATTGCTCATGGAAAATCTTCGGGAGGAATGCTCACGTGAAGCCAGTCAGCACCAGCTGCCCACCTTTCAAGCAAGGTTGCCCCAAAACGGCTAAAATTCCGATAGTATCTACATTCCTAGATGGCAGGACCGCGCCGTGCCTCGCGGGGCAAGTGATGACAATTGACTCAAGCACTTCAACAAGGAAGACATTTGTGCAGTGAAACAACATGTAGAATAGAAACAATAGTGGGAATTGGATCTCGCAACCCTGTAACAAATCAGTGCGCTTCCCATATGCAGGGTATCCTCCGCCACGGGGGCTAGAATTGGTATGCGCTCCGGAAGGTCCTGCGATTGGGACTTCAATTTCACTTAGTGGGGCCTCTCGGGCTTTACAGGATTCACGGGGGTAGCACTTGACCAGGTCTGCAAAACAAGTTCAGGGCGTGGGTCAAAATGCGTCGGAAGGTTCCCGATTGGACTTTTTAGGTTTGGTTGACCGGATACCTCCGCTTCACATGACTAGCCGATGATTTTTCGGTGCTGCCACCAAACACGCCTTTCAATGCTTGGCGAGTACAAGTAGAAATAGTAACAGGAAACAATGAACATGGATATACTTGTTGCAATAATTGGCGTGGACGTTGAGGTCGTGGTTCTGCTGTAATTTTGACAATAGTATATTGTAAAAGAAATAGTAAGAGAAATCAACATAACAATCGTGTCCTCCCCGTGAACATCTGCTTGAGGAAAAGGATGTACGGCTGGCATACATTAGCATAAACATGAAAAGATGACAACGGTAATTTCTAGTAGCAATGACTATAGTAACAGAAGAGGTGGCTGTGGGGCGTGGGTTTTTGAAACCCCATATTTTGTATATTTTTTGTAGAGGATGACTTTCAAGATCTTGAAACCCTGAATTATGAACCTCTGGTTCGATGGTTGCCCATTGCAACTTGGGGGGAATGTTCAGGGTTTCAAGATCTTGAAAGTCATCCTATACGAAAAACATACAAAATATGAGGTTTCAAAAGCCCTGGCCCCACAGCCACCTGCTCTCTATAATAATCATGGATACAAACATACGGACAATAGTAATCATGACTACAAAACAGCATTAATGTGCACAGTAATAATAGTATAGTATTAAGAATAATCAGCCCACGTAAAACAAGAATACAGTTGAACAACAGAAATCTACTAATGACTGTCGTGACAGCACTTGTAACGGCAACAGCAAAGCAAGATCTGTGACAGCAACACAAGAAGCAACACCAATAACATCCAATAGCTAAATCAGTAGCAGGACTGAAGCTAGTTCCGGGTGCACTCACAAAAGTGCAAACAAGAGGACCCCTTCTCCAGGCTGCTTGCGATTTGCTGGGGGTGAGCAACGGTCAGTCACTCATGACGCCTAAGCCTTACCTACGCGGCCCTTCCATCCATGCCACACCGGAAAAATAGTGCAGTCTTTTTACAAATAATGGGGTGATGATGAAATTAAATCAGAACTCCGCATACCCTTTCACCAAGGAGCGCGGGAACATTTGTAGTAACTATACTGGTAGTTGTAAACATGACGATTGCGCATCTAGGCGTAATGAAGAACAAGACACAGCAGAGAACAGAGGCCGACAATGGAAGGCAGAAAGCAACAGGAGAAAACAACAAGCAGAGCCACCAACCGAAAGTAGAATGCCACAAGCCAAAAATGCATCCTGCCCAAACAATTTTCAGCATAGTAACCACATAATGTAGGGTAATCTGTAGAGTGGTGTGTTGCTGCTACTGCTGTTATACTACTCGTGCGCACCACGCTGAAGATCATCAGCACCATCACAAATCACCGATTACCAATCATCAACCATCAATCATCAAACATTTCCATTTTCATCATCATCACCACCACCACCATCATCATCATCACCAATCATCATCATCATCACCAATCATCAATCATGATGAATCATCATCAATCATCACAATCACCATCATCGTCATCAAGGTTGTCAGTATCATCACCATCATCATCTGGATATATCACCATCATCTCTATCTGATGGGAGATTTTCCTTTCCAAGCACATCTCCTGAGATCTGGGCAGCCTGCTCGGCTGCAAGGCACTCTGTGGAACCTGTGCACAAGTACCAGTAAATTTTTTGTCTGTGCGTTACACTTTTCATGGCTAGCATGCCTTGAGCTGAACATTGGGTACCCTGCCAAAACACTGCCAGGAGACTGCAAGTATCTCTTTTCAACAGAAAGCCACTATCCGCGTCAATGAATCTATCCTCCGTATAGATGATTTTCCCAATCTATTGATTATAGGACTCCACGCGCTTTGTTCACATGTCTCACTTCTAGACTTCTTCAGCGAACTCCAGCAGAGCCAGGCCTTGAAACGACCAACAGGTAGAGGGGCGAGAGGGCCTGTTGCTGAGAGCATCATCGCAGGCACTACAGCCGGGCGCGTCATAGTCGTGGTGGTGGTGGTGCTGGTAGTTGTACTGGTGGCGGTGGTGGAGTTTGCGGTGCTGGCGGTGGCCGTGGCGGAAGAGGTGGCAGTAGCAGTAGCAGCAGCAGCAGCCAAAGAAGCAGAGGCTGGAGGAGGCGCAGTAGTAGTAGTAGTAGTAGTAGTAGTAATAATAGTAGGAGGTAGCAGAACGAGGACCAGCAGCACCAAAGGTCGAAAAGCAAGACTGTACAGAGAATGCTGCTTCAACCCCAAGGGTAACTTAACTTCCACAAGGCGTGCTCATCTTGGACTGGGATCCATTGCCAAAGATTTAGCTTCCTGTCCGGCGCTCAAACCCAAGAGCCGCACTGGTCGCTCTGCGGGCTTCTGGCCTCACTGAACACCCTCCTACTGCCACTACTCAAATTGCATGTACATCTCTGAACATACCCCGACTACAATCCATCATGCTGCCAAAATTCTTGTCATCATGACTACTAGTGGCTGCTGAGGCTTGGGGCTTCCAGTTTGGTGGCAGTAACGGGACTTGCGATGCAAAGTTGCCTACGTTCTGCTCCAAGTCCACGCAGTCTAGCATTGCTTGGGCCCATCGTAAAGCCACACATGCAGGCTTTGGAGAGCTTACAAGTCAAACCAGAACAAGGATCCTCTTGCTTCCTCATCCTGCCAGCAGTAAGCAACAGTCCAGGTCCCAATGGTAACTGCCATATGCTAAGAGAGAGAGAGTGGCTTCTTCGAGTCAACACAGCAGCTAGGGCAACTTTATCAATTGCCCTGCAACGGCGGTGTGGCCGACGAGCATCAGTATGACTCAGATGGAATGCTTGCAAATTGATGCTGCAAAATTCAGTCCTGCAGGTAGCCCCAAAACATCCCAAAGTGAAAGGATTCTTTCTATCCTTCTCACAACAGGACCCCGAATTCTCGAGAAGACATCCACCATCAGCAGTTCAAAGCCAAGGCCTCGCGTAACCTCCCTCCCAGAACACTACAAACCCAACAAGACGTTTGACACTCTATGAGCTATAGTCTAAACTCCTTAAAGGGGGTTATATAGGGGATTATTTAGGGGACTACTATAGGGCATCTTAAGGGGGATACTAGGAGTTTAGACCATGGCTCCTATGTCTCTTGCTATCCCTGCAGTGGCTCAAGATGTCAATGACCGAGCTCGGCTTCTAGAAGCCATCCTAAGCCTCCAGCCAGCAGCACGAGACCCACAGTTGTGAGACAACCTTTTCGACTGAAAGACCCTATGCAACCCTCAAAATATGCCTGTCCCTCCAACTTCCTGAGGCTTAGTAGAGTAGGGGAATAAAATCCCTATTCAAAATATTCCCCTATTCCCTGTCAGCCCCCATATACTCTACTATAATAATATAGTACTTTCCATTTTCTTTCCCATTATCCCATATCACCACCTACTAACCCTAACCCTAACTAGTAGTTTCCCATTTTCTTTTCCATCATCCCCATATAGCCCTCTATAATACCCCCCCATATATTCCCTTATTCCCTACTAACCCCCACTAAGCTCGAAGGAGATAAAATGGTAGCCCCCCAATATAAGGGAACCCCAATATAGATCCAAAATACTGTAGTCCTCATTCTTGGGACCCCCAAAATGGTACCCCTACTTTTGGGAAACCCCCACATCGTGAGGCTCCCGCTCCAGAGCTTTGTCGGGCCAGGTCTCCTGCCAGTCCTGCAGATCTCAAGAGGAGCCGGTTTGGGGGGTTATATAGGGATATAGGGGACTATAAGGATTATGTAGGGGGTTATATTGGGCTTGTATAGGGTTCTAGAGGGATGATGGAAAAGAAAATGGAAACTACTTTAGGGTTTAGGGGTTTAGGGATTATAAAGAGGTGCTATGGGGATTCGGAAAAGAAAATGGAAGCTACTATTCAGGATCCTGCAGATATCGAGAGATGGGATTTCCAAAAATTGCTCGCACTCTTGAATGGGAGTCTCTGCGAAACATAGATTTTATCATGCAATTGGCGGGGGTAGAAGCGGCAGGGTTTACACAGACATCACCTGAAATGAGAAACGTTTTTGGGTAGCTGAACGCTAAGGTTGTATCCCTTAAAAGATGCCATAACTGGCACAAAACGATTACACAATCCTATTCTGTAATGGGGACTATAGGATCCCCCAATAAACCACTACTTAAAGACGTCTGTAGGGCTGTAGCCGCGGATGATCGCGACTGTCACAAGTCTAGTTTTGCGAAGGGGAATGGACTACGTAGAGATGTACAGGGCTGATGTAGGGGCTTGTCATAGCTGATGCGTCAGGGGCCTACGGAAAGAAAGCCTTACTTCCTCGAGGGGGACTATGACCCCCGTTATGTGGCAGTGATTGAGGTTGTCCAAACTACGTGGGGATTGTAGAGAGAGTTTAGAGGAGTACATCATGAAGAGTTACCGTAAGATTCTGGGGCATCTACAGGGATTCCGGATTCCTTGGTCAGTCAGGAGTTGACGGGCCAGGAGGTGAACCTGTGAGAGACCTGGGAATATGGAAACATAGTACAGAAGTGTTATGTAGGGAGTTACATTCCCTGAATCCCCACTAAGAACCAGCAAGCATCTGCCGACTTGTGCTTTCGCGCTTCAAGCTTAAGCAGCTTCACCCTCAAAAGAAGAAAAAGGAAGAATACATTGTGAAAATGTTGTCAGAGCCGCAGCTCATAAATCGTAACAACCTGGCTGCAGCATCCTTGTAAGACTAGGAAGATAGTAATGACCGTCATCTCGTACAAAAAAAAAATTGGTGGTGATGGTGCCCTGGTCTGGGATTCTCAGTGGGGACGATCACCTACAGCTTTTGGGATCTTTCTTGCAGTATCAGAAACTCTGGACTTATTGTGCGAGCCCTTTAAGCCTGCATTCCACAGGGCAGCTGTTCTCCTTCCTAGAAATCACCTTGTCAGGCATCCTCATCATTGAGGGCAGCCCTGCTAGATTTCGAAGAACGGGTCTGCATCGATCTGAAACCGGCTTCGCAGAAGTCAAGAACCAAGGCAAGCAGACAGTCCCGACTCCAATTTGATATGAACGTTTTTGCGGCCTGCATCTTTGCAGGCCGAGACCGGCAAAGATGGAACAGCGCCGGACAATTTCTCGTGTTCGCAGGTTCCATCAAAAAAGGAAATGCAGTTCCCAATGGTTAGAAACCTGCCCCAAATCCTGCGAACATCAATCCAACCTCATTCCGAATATCAGAGTCGCTTGCCCTTGCTCACGGGGACAGCTTTGTGCTCCTCACTGTCCATGGGTGCACCGAAGCAGGCGATGACAAACATGGACCCTGGGCTGAGCACGCTAAAAAAGCTACTGTAGACACCCGCAGAACAGAGTCAGTTCATCCTGAAGTCGTAGCACATCTGGGGCACAATATAATACGAACGTTTGAACTACCAAACCTGGACCCGGATTTAGGAACTTTATCCATGTTTTGAACGTCTGTGCTCTAGTGCCTCTAGTGTACTTTGATCATCCTGCATTCGTTGCCGAAGCCCATTCAAGCAGAAGCCTGGGGGAGCTTGAGGTGTAAGGTCCAGGCAGCTTTTCCAAATCTTGAAATGATCCCGGTGGGAACAACCATGGCCAAAAATACCCAAACGATACCGTCAGCAGACTGTAGGCTCTGTTCCTGCGCTTCTGTTCTCCCTGTTTCCGCGCTCACCTCCAGAACACTCTGGATTGTCCGCTAGTAGGATGGCATCTGAGCCCTCCACCCACCAGCGTCAGGAAAATCACGGAGAGGACCACCAAACCACCGTTACCTGCAGGTGTCCCTGCTGATTACATGCTGCAGCACAAGGTCTTTTGACTTCACCAGACCAAAGAATTCAATACTGTTTTTCTTGTCTAGTCAATACAGGTGACCCGGGCACCGGGGTAACCCCGTAGTTTTGAGGCCCGCTCAGATCACTTAGCGGTACACCCAACACACCATTCATCACTCCCATGCTACCCGGAAACATATTCAATGCTTGTCAGTGCCTTGCCAAGCCTTGCGAACCAGCTACCGGGGAAACACCAACTTGGTTGTCCCCCGGACCTGGATACACTTTGAAAAAGAGTTTCTGTCAGAATGCCCCGCCAAGTCTGAAACATTTGAGGTTCCCCTTCCCCCCCAGTGGGGCCCTTTTCGTCGACGATGACCAGATTTGCACACGCATTGACGATTGCTTGCTCATATGCAAACATGTCGAAGCTATGGGGCCTGCCGGGCTGGGCTCTTCGAAGACGGGGATTTGGTGGAATTCGCCACCGTCCAGCGGAGCACCCGCGCCAAGGGAGAAGTATGACATCGCCTCCTGAAGCCAAAGGGTCCCTGCAGAGTTTGGCACTTGCATGGCTACAACGTAGCACTCAAGTAAGCACATGTGAAGCTGCATGGGCTGACTGCCTATCTGGATTTTCTGGAAGAGGTTGTCGAGAATGAGTAATCACACGTGGAACAAGCTTTCTGGCAACAGTGGCTGAAAGACCTCTAGGACTCTAGGAATGCAAAAGCAATATTTGGAGTTTTGGATCTGAACTGTCTTCCTAATTTAATGGCTCCCTGGAATATACTGGCTTCATTGCCTGGGCTAGGCTTCTGTGAATCGAGATTACCATACCCTGTCACAGACTTATTCAGTGAGACTGTAGGCCTGAGCTGATAGACAAAGTTTGTAGCAGCACGACTGATTCGCATAATTGGAGCAGGAATGACTATGCAAGTAGTATGCATGCCGAACGACCCCCTTTGAAGAACTGCGCAAGCAGCTACTGCCAAACACCTCCTGCTCGGCGCCAGTCGAATTCTGCATTTTCTGCACGGTGGGCCCGGGCGACGTCTTTACATCCTGCAGAGTGACTGAGAAATAGTTTCCAACGGGGTTAAAGGGTTCCTCGAAGCTTGCATGCCCCGCTTCAGTTGCAAACTGGATCCAAGCATCCCTCTATCCGACCCCATCATGTTGCGGCATGAGCATAACTAGCTCTTTAAACACCAGACCCAGTGCACAAATACCAAGATCCTCCCACTCACCTCAAATGTGAGAGCCCTACTTCACATAATCCGTACAAGCCTACCCCCATTTTGGTATTCTCTGCACAAAAGAGATCATGGCTGCAGCAAATGCCCAATTCTCGCCTCCAACGGTGCTACAGGATGACCCGACCCTGGGTGACGCATCTGCTGCGTGACCTGCGCAGCAGCAGCAGTAGCAGCAAAAAGAGAAGGAACCGTGATGGAAAAACGGGACTGCATCAATGCTACCAATCCAAGAAAGGCCTGTTGTGCAGTGAGAATACAAAAAAGAAGCCATGTTTGCACGCAGCGTGGTGCATCCAGCAAACTTTCATTGTAGTCCTGTAATGTCCTGTACACCACCGGTGCAAGGCTGATAGGCGCATCCAGAAAAACCTTCATTTTTGGAGTATACCCCTAGGAAATCATTCAGTGCCGGCCTGCATGGAGGCAGCCGAGCTCCGCACATTATTCGAGGTGGGCTCAGACCAAGTCTGTACATCCTGGCAAGATAAGGGTTTCATGTTAAGGTTATGCATCTGGCCGTCAGGCTTGGAGACAGTACTTTCCTATTGTTGCCCACTGCTGCTGTACGTTTGAAGGGGGGAGCCTAACCCGAGACTCAAGGCCTTTGGCTTGGAGAGTAGGATTGCCGTCCCCAGCGCGAGGCCGCCTAGCTGTTTGGCCCTGGCCTTTTGGGAAGCTCTGTCCTTCGGGACCCGACATGAAACCAACATTGAAAGTCCTGCGAGTCTTCTCGTAATTCGACGCATTCCGACGCCCTACATGAGTCTACTATTCCCAAGACCATGTCAGCCACCGCGGCCCCAAGAAAACATGTAAATTCTTTTGCTGTAGACCCCATTAAGTTGTAGCTTCCCCTGAATATGACCGCCCGTAGCTCCACAAACCTTTCTGTGCGGTGCGCTGGGCAGTCACTCAAAACCACGGCCACACTTCCGTCCTCACAAGCTACCATAAATCCTGCTCTTACTCCCTACAGAACCGCTGGATCATCCCCTGTACACAACACTGATAGAGCCCCCCGAAAAGTGGGTGGCGGTTGTAGAACTCAATTTAGCTTATTATAACAACGAAACCCTGTTTACTATATACCCATACATAGTAAGGGTAACTACCCAGAAAGTGGGACCTTCCCGATCTTTTCGCCTCGAATGGAGCCACATAACGGCCAGACCCCGGGTGGCGTGTCTGCTGTGCAACCTGCCATGTTGGTGCATAGTCCTGGTTCATGTTGAGGAACTGAAGTTAAGCTACGATGGATATAACCTCTGATATACAGCAAGTAATCTTGATTGTCTCCTTATAACAGTAACCAGTATTTCTAGGATAGCTGGTTTCCGCTATCTGGAGAATATATTCCAGGGGCTACAAGTCTGGTAGTTTTTGGGTCGTCATACCGAGTAGAAGCCAGAAGTTGGAACATCAGCATCCCCCTTCAGAAAAGCAAAAACAGCATAAATTCTACTATTTGCCAGATCCAACCCCAACTTTGTGGCCTTGACTTTTACATTCCTACGGTTCAGATCAACTCCTGTCAGAGCACCGGAAGGGATTCATCGGCACACTGCTAGCAAATGTGGAAATCTTGAAGGCGATAGTGCATGATATGCAAAAACTCATGTCTTCGATCGTAGGCTGAAAGTATTCGAGAAGTAAAGCTAGCAACCTTGAAGATTGCGCCAGAAATTCTCAAGTCTTCTGTTTGCATTGCTGAGGCCTAAGCCTCTCAGGCCCCACCCCCAAGACTTCACCCAAGCACTGGCCTCAGCCCTCTTAGCTACCAACCCCTCTCAAACCTTTTCAGCACTGCCCACCTAAACCCCCAAAGTAGGTAAAATAATGGCCCAAAACCCCTAAATATAGCCCAAAAGGCCATTATTCTACATACTTTGGGGGTCCAGGCAAGGAAAAGACTCTAAAAGGACAGCAGCCTGCATCAGGCTGCCGCGGCCATCCGTCTTCAGCCCCTCCTTTGCTGGCCCTACGCTTGCCCGATAGAGTTTAGCAGGTCTAGGGCCTTAGGATAATAGTAGTGATAGTCACAAAAACAATAACTGTAGTAATAGTAATTATAGTAATTAGTAAGAATAATGGTAATAAGATAACAGTAGTAATAGCTCAATCGTAATCATAGCAATAAAAATAGTAACAATGGCAATGATAGTAATCATAGTAATACTTGTTTGCCCTGCCTGGCTTAGTGGTTCCTGCTACGGGTTTGGGGATTGCCACCCTTGGGCTACATTAATACTCATTTTGGCATGATGTAAGCATCGTCACACTCATTCTAAATGTACTGGTTGTCTTGACCTCATCAAGCGTCTGAATGCAAGTTGCGGGTCCCTCCCACAACTGTACCGAAATGGCTCAAATTGAAACTCCAAAAACTTAAGCCCGTCTGTGCCGGCAGTTCCAAAACCAAATGCCCCCGTGCCAGCTCGAATCCCCCGAAACCCAACATCCGAATCATTGGTCCAAGGAATTTGGTCGAACCCTTCCAATCCCTCCAAGAGACCCACATTGAATGTCAGAACCTCTGAAGCTGAAAGCACGAGAGCCCGCTCAGGCTTGGACTACTTGCTGGGAACAGCTCTGGCTGGAAACTGCCTGGCACAGATAAGCAGCCTTCAAAGCTTCCCCTTATGAAAGCAACGTATTGGGGCCAAGGTTGGTGGCGCTAGTTTTATGGAGCCAAGAGTAAGATTCAATGAGGCCTGATCTCGAACAACGACCCAAACAACTACGGCAAGCTTCAGGCTCTGCAGGGATCTAACCTATATAGGCATATACATATATAGATCTACATGGTTTACTGCAGTAGCGGAGAATAAATTGGAAAGATGGAACCAAACTTTAAAAATTGAATGCGCAGCCTACGTCTTTTTCTAGGGTTGTAGTAGGTTTCCTTTTAAGGGTTGTTGGGTGTCACCTCAATAACGGCCAACCAAATGGAAAAGACCATGGAAAAAGTATTGGAAACTGGAATTATATGAGCTATAGTCTAAAGTCCTGGTATCCCCCTAAATAACCCTTATCATACTACCCTAGATCATTCCCTACGTAACCCCTTTAAGGAGTTGAGACTATAGCTCATACAGCTCAGTTGGCCTGAGGCTTCTTCTGCTATTAGGAGCCTAGAACTAGAACAGTATTAGCGTTTAGGATTTGGGGTTTAGGGTTCAACAACTCCAGACTGACTGGATCTCAAAGTGTCTTCCTGATTTCCTGAGGGGCATCTCACCACTGCTCTTGTTCAGATGCCTCTGTGTGTTCACATCTCCAAAATCCGTGGCGCTTCAAATGCAGCAGCCTCACGCCCGCTTTCAAAGGGCACCCTGAATGCTGCAAGCTTGAAACCTGCATATTGAATTACGGCCGATGCCCAAAAGACGGGCCTCATCAGCGGAGGCCACCAGAAAATGAAACCTCTTGCATGGGCATGGATCGACATTAACAATCACAGGCGCAAAGCTTCAAGCACTGCCCAGGGTTTCATTTCAGCCTGGTACTGTGTTTACGCGCCATTGTCTTCACATCTTGAATGGCTAGCCAGCATTGTTACATGCCATGCCGAGGGCAATGCAATCCTTCAAATCTCATGATATGCAAGCAAACCTGATGGCATGTTTCGCACACGGCTACCCCGGTACTCTGCATGGTATGCTCTGTCCATATCATATACGCACCCTGAGCGGGAAGGTTGAAACTGCGACCCTTCTTTATCGCTCTGAGTTCCCCCTGAACCTTGGAGATCTTGGACAAGCTGTGGTCTGCAGCTGTTCCGTGAATGTATTCTCGAGCCAGGCAAGTCTGGAAATCCAGGTCCAACTTCAAGCGCGAGCTTCGAGGATTGGCGGAGAGTAAGCCCTGAAAAGCGATGACTCCCTGACGGCGAAAAACTTAAGCTCGCCTTGTGAGCCAGAATTACACCGGTCAGTAGTTGGGCAGTCTATGCATGCTACACCCCATGAACAGTTTAAGCTAGGGTTTTGAACAGTGCCAAAAGATACGCACAAGGAACATATTGCATGCATCTCCTCGCCTGCTTTCTGCTCGCCGATTTCAAGCTACAAAGCCAACTCATACAGGAGAACACCATGAAGTCCAGACAAGCTGGGTCCCCAGCGCTAGTATGCAGATGTACCATCCCGGCACAGCCTGAGCAAAGCTTTCAGGTTATTCTAAAGATATTGGTCCGCCTATTGCGGAACAAACTATAGCGCTGAGTTCTGCACAGCATTCATGAGACCCTAGTTTTGTATAACATGTGTTCACAAATCGAAGCGGTTCTGCTCGAAGTGCAGCATTAAACACCTCTCAATGCCCATCACGCTACATAAGTATCTGCAGCATGTTTTACACATGACCCAACATGGGATGATGAGATACTGCAAATTTCCTGAAGAATGCCATCAGTTATCAGTTCACATGGAGGCCCCCTGTACATCAGAGCATTTTATACGCAATCTTGCGAGTGTTTCCTGGAGTGAGACACAGCATACAACATACAGAGACACCATTCACACTTGCTGCATCATGAGCTGAAACCCTGCGGACACTGTAGGAGCAGCACAATTGCAAGAATGTTGTTCATGACATCTATTCAAGTAGATGCTTTTGGACTGGGTCCCCCAGTGTGGCCGCTGCTCCATGTGTAAAACACCCAGCCGATGTGAGATAACCTGACCGCCCCGTAGCATGGTAGGACTTGCGATTTGACATGGTACATGAGGCCAAGGATTGTGCACGCGCTTGCATTTGAAGACATTCCCAGCTGCCAGGTTAGAGATTGTCATGACGTTTGGCCCAGGGCTGAGCGCTCAAGATTTGCTGCCAGGATGCGTTCATGGATTGTCGTCGCCAACGATGTGACGACAGTCTGCAGCCAGGTGCGCGCAATCCACTGCAAAACATAGCCATGTCGTGTCAAACAATTGGCGTCTTTCTCACCCAAGTGAAAAGGGAAGCGCGCTGCCCCTTCGCGACACGGGGGATCTGCAGAGCTGAGCACGGGACCGTTAAAGAAGGTAAAATGATGTCAGCGCTTGCCTGGGTTGAAGCACTTTTGGATCACAGGGGCTGCTAGAAACGCAAGGAACGATTATCAGTCAGGAATAAAGCCAAACGAATCTAGCGACTACTGATCCAGCTGAAAGTAGCAGGATCAGAAGTAGTGGATAGCTGAACCTGAACGACGCGAATAATCTTTGACAAGGCCGCGTGGTTGTGTGTTTAGCCGAAGGAGATTTGCCTAATCCATGAAAGGGGACCAAACGGCCTTCGTCCCTCGTGATTGTTCATTTAAGGGCCAAGGGTTTGTCGACATCCCCTGCTATTCCACAAGCCTCCAACATTTCCATTGTTGAAGCTGGCCAGGCGTATTCGGCCTTCCCTACCAACCCAATGAGGAGATCGAGTACCATGCTTCAAGGGCTAATGCTTCCACCGGGGCTTGGGATCTTAAAGCCAACAGTGACCTTGAATCTGACTACAACATAATTGCTAATCATACCGCGTGGATGCTTGTTGCCATCCGCACGTTTCCTTGACCATACTTCATCCCTTTGCAACACCTGCCTTGCCGGAGACTCGGAAACTTCCATAGAGAGTCTGTACTTGAACTGGAAGGTTCCCAAAGTAGGATCGTCAGCTCTGTGGATCCTAACAAGGCAGTGAGGAGTATCCGGAGACCTTGAAGATATCGTGAGATCACTTGAGGAAACTCACATCTGACCAAGGCACATCAGGCGCGGCGCACAGCAACTGTCGCCTCGCCGGGAGCTAGCGCCCGTCCCTCGAGCCAGCACTTTGGCTGCGGAAAAAAGGGCGCCAAACATATCACACGCACAGTGCGCTACGGGAAGGAATAAGTAGAATAGTCTTTTCACGTACCGTGGTTCTCATTGAACACGGAATGAACCAAAATGACTTTTTATGAGCTCTTTAGGCCTGAAAATACCCCTAGTACACCCAAGGAAGGTCTCCCGTACGCTTATCCTATACTCCCATCCAGTGACCACAGCTTTGTGTCCTTCATTTTCGGGCCTATTCTTGTTTGGCAGCCCGTGATCTCTAGCAGCTCCTTGGTTGAAGCGAGTCTACACTTAGTAACTCCGGAGGAATGAAGAGATCATTTGGCAGGCATCGGCTTCTTTTTCAAACCTTGATCGTCCAGTTGCTAAGCACGCCCCCAAACATAACAAGCTTTCTGGCCGTGCCAGCGCCTGTTCTGCGGCTTTTCCCACAGCCGTGGCTTGGCAGCATGCGACCTGACAGCAAACTCCTACGAGATCCTAAGAGGCCTGAAGACGTCTTGTGAAAGCGCCTTCTGGCTCACACTGTACAACACAGAGCTTGACATCTGCCCAGCTTCGTCTTGACTTCAGTTGACCTCGCCACCTTCGGGGAAAGCTTGTGCATCAACATCAGCGCACTGCCGCAGATAGTTCTTGAAGGGGAAGCATTCCACCAAGGTCCAAGCCCTGTATGAGGCTGGTCACAATGTCCTTGACCTGGGACACACACAAACATCATGTTCTTCCGGTGCATTGCAACGCGTAACATCTTCATGCAGCAAACAAAGACATTAGGACTAAACATTGGCCTCATCTGCGGCAGCTAGACTGCTACAGAAGGACCAGCTTGTAAACCTCTTGCAAAGCCTAGCAGCCCCTACCATGGAGCACCCCGCATTGGAAGCATCCCGGGGGCATAAATCTTTCGAAATCCTGCAGCAATTTGGGGTGGGTGCCTTATCCTTGTGCTCAAGCAGACCGTCCGGAGGCAGCGACAGAACTGCCTGAATGCGCGCACACTGGATTCATTCTTCGTCTTGTCAGAATGTCAGAACCGTTGACCTGATTTGTCAACGGCGTGCTGAGATCATTGCCAGGGAGCTCCACAGGGGAAGGCAGGGTTCATATGAGGGCGGAAAACACTAAACCTGTCTGCGGCCGCGTTCATTACCTAGTATGAGTGCACACACACACAGGGCTGGCTTAACTTCAAGGTACGCCTGTGCTTCCTGAAGTCAAGTTGCAGATCCCTAGACCCTGAGTCCTCTTTCTTCGCCAACAGTTGATACCCTGCCTCCAACTCTCCACGAACTTTCCGAAGGCTGATCTCTTTCAAGTCACGGCCTGCGTCTGCTTGTAAATCAGTATAGGCAGTATAGGCTTCGCCTCACCTCCAACATTCACCAACTGATTGTCTACAAGCAAGTCTAAGGATGCCAGGATAATCCTTTAGGGCATGCTGGTAGGGGTTTGACATACGGCGCGGAGCACTGCTTCGGGCCAAAAGACATCACTGTGTGAATGGAGAGTCGTAGTATGTTCTGGATGGTCAGGCTTAGGCTTCAGGGTTCAACGCCAGTAGAGGGCCATTTCTCCTCTTACTTCCTTCGCTTTAGGTTCTACAAGTCCAGACGCGTAACCACCGGTGAGGATGGAGTTGTTCAAACCCCAAAATTGACCTCAAAACTGCCTCAACCAAGGCATGTGTGAACTCCTTGCTCTCATGTCTCGCTCATGTTCACTAGCATATTCGACTACCCTGTGAAAAAACATGGAATACCAGAAGACGGCCTACAAAGTCCACGCTACAGAGTCCTGCTAAAATCTATGGACCCCAGCAAGGGAGCCGTGATTATAGGTAGACACGCATGCTGGGTGACAGGAAGGCGCATCTAGACTGTGCTCCAGGAGCTCCATGCATGTGGAGACCCCGTTACTTTCCGCTGCGGAAGCCTGCCTGAAGATTTCAAGAGAAGCATGCAAGGAAGTGCCCGGACATTCTGGTTCGCGCAGTATACGTGTTGCCTCTATCCTTACACGAGCAGATTCAGCCTTTCTTCGATTATTCGAGCCAAGAGTCTCACTAATGTGCCTTGATAATTGCTGGGACTTTAAGATGCAATGCTGCTAGCAATTCAAGGCTCCTGAAGATAGAGATATCACAACACCCCCAATGGACCCAGCCTTTGAGAATTTTGCGTAGCTCGTGTTTCCACCTGTCCAAGTCCATCAAAAAGGAAACATGTACAAACACTTCAAGCTTGAGGGCTGTACTAGGATAACTGTAGATTTCTTAGTGTTCTTATCACTCCTCATATTAGTGTATTACTATTATTCTTATTACTATGATTGCTATATTACTGCGAGTCTTATTACTACTGCTATTACTATATTGCTGTTATGCGCGGATCCTGGTAGCCCTGTACTGCAGCACTGCAGGCTTGAGTAACAGGTACCCTCCGAAGGGCACCCGTTGAGTGGTGAGGATAGAAAGAAGCATAGCGTGAAGGCCCGCCGTCTTGTTCTGAACGTGGAGATAGGCAGCAAATATGATTCTGGTCTATGACCCAAATATGAAAGACTGAGCCATCTTCATATCTCGATCGGAGTCTGGGGTGCTGGTCCGATCTACCGTCTGGCAAGGACCAGCTTCTTCTAAATCCATCTGTAAACTTGCCCGGGAAAAATGCTGAGACCAGCGACTTTGCGTGGGACTTGCTGCTGTCAGCACTCCCCGCATCTGTCCTTACAATCTTGCACTGGCTCAGGTTTGATGGTTCCAGGCTTACCTCAAGACCAGCCTGTAGGGTCTGTGATTGGATGGCTGAGGCACCTAGACGTTACTAGTTACTAGTCGTGTGTGTGCGTTTTTTTTTTNNGGGGGGGGGGGGGGGGGGGTGAAGCCCAAACAATTAATTCGGACTTGCGGTAAGTTCTATTTTGTCGGGGTAGTTTTCCTGATTGCGCATTCTTTTTCGTTACCTTACAGCCTTCAAGTGCTTCAGACCTGCTGGGATCATCATACATCATGACAGCAACGGTGTAAGTGTGTAAGGGCCTTTGATATTGGCAACAGCTTTTGCTTTGATATGAAGAGGCACAGTGGTGATTAGGCAATGAATGCAAGCCAAGCTGCTCTGCTTCTTCGGGGATTTGCGGAATTTCCGACTTCTGGCTCTTGGCTTTCTTCTTTGCCGGCGGGCCTCACAAGAGCGATGTTGGAATGGCCAGGGTTGCAATGTAAGTGGATGGGAAGTGCATGTATTATTCCCCGAGAAATGTTCAGAGGATCCCTCGTTGTGTGACCACAGTAGACATACACATGCACATGATGAATGTATGTCTGTATGTCTGTATGTATGTACGTATGTACGGATCTACGCACTCGCACATGTGAGATCGACGGGAAACAGCCACACACCATCGGCCAAAAACACGTGGGAACACACCAACACGCCGTCAAAGGATGTTCCAATGTTAGGGAGATGGCCGTGCATTCAGTAGCGACTTGCGACTCGTCATGGTCACGCCAAAATATGACGGAGAACTGTCGATGCTTGTGATTTGCACAATGTTCATTGCGTGCTTGCAACAATAGACATATGCTGCATGATGTAACAGTATATAGCATATTTAATTTATTAGAGGATGCTATAGACAGCCGCATGCTTCCAGTAATCAGCTCTTGGGTGCTGCTCAACATTACCTCGAACCTGAGCCTAAGACTCTCTATACCAGGGTTACCTTACAATAGCCAATCTTTTTTCGAAATAAATACCTGTCCTCAAACTGGCCACAAGGTAGGTTCCCTGTTTTTGGCTGCGGAAGTGCATACCCAACGGCCCCTCCTTTGCAACTTGTCTCTCTTCCTCGCCTCCGCCTGAGCCACCTCGCTCAACCTCTTTGGTGATCTCAGACATCTCCGCCTTCGACAGCGCGACAGGGGAGGTTCTCAATGAACCCCCCTATCAAACTCACCATACCTCTCCTACTTGTTTGAATACTGTTGATGGCGGTGCGTCTATAATGCATACCTAGATAACACCAAACGCGCCCTGACTGGTCCTTAATCGCCCCTGACTTGATGCATATAAGGTTGTGAGTTATAGGCGTCTGGCTCACAGACCTGGTTCCCATGCCCATTCGCAAGACATGACCAGCCCATTTCAGCTGTCATCTGCATCAGGAAAAGAACATAAGGATGGGAACTGTAACCCAAAGAAGAGGTAACCTCTTGTGATGGATGTTGTAAAGCTCTGTGAAGAAACAGAGGCATGAAACTGGGAATGGAGGGACACCAGGCTCATCAGTGGACTGGAATCGCAGCTGTCGCCGCAGCCGCGGCGTGAGGCGAGCAGCAATAGGAGCATCACTTTCCCCTATAATATGCTAGTTTCCATTTTCTTTTCCATTATATCATTATCCTTACTTTTATCATTGCTATTACTATTTTAGGCCTTGCTGCCTTTAGTCTCAACTGCTGTGAGTGACTCACTCCAAATTTCTCTGCTGGCTCTAAAACTAAGCTCTTCATCGAGTCTCACATCTTCTGAGGTAGCCGCACACACCAATGCCAAACAGCCACCAACAACTGTCTCGAGTCCAAAGCACCATACCGCACCCCAGGCCTGAACCCCCAAACGCTTCAAACCCTAACAGGCCTGCCTTCAGTGCGGGCCACTGCGTAGCACTGAGCCGGATGCCCTTCTTACCTGTCACAGTGCATGCCCAGCGGTGAGATGGGCAGGGGACCCTTCACCTTTCACAAGCCTAGTCCCGTAGATTGAGCCCAAATTCCGAGCCCAAGCTCTTCAGCTGACATATGTACAGTATACATGGGTGGTTGTTAAAATTATGGTCCCTTTTTGGATCCCTATTATAATACGGCACCTAATATTTAGGGTACCCCAAAAAGCGACCATAATTTTGACAACCACCCACATGGGCAAGGACTGCCTGGCTTGGACTGCCCGTCATTCTTGTCCTCAGAAAACGGCCAGACGCTCTGTCTGCAGCAAATGTGGGACAAGTTTGCTACGGGAGGATTTCTCAAGAGATCCGCTCCCGTCCTGCCGTACCACGCTGCCAAACACAATGCTATTCTGAAACCCCCAAGCGCTGATGAAAGTGGGAGCTTCAATCCAAGACCATTCTGAAACACGGAACCACAACTAGATTTTGCCCTTTCAAAACTAGAGCGGCCAAACGGCATGCGCTTAACATCGCTACTACCAGTCGAAGGACTGTTCAAAAGCAAAGCCTCCCAGCTTTCAAATTTCCTGTCCAAGGGGGCTGTCATCAATTTTTGCCTTCTCAGCGATAGGTGCTGTGGTCAGCCAAGGGGGTTCCCCGCTTTTTGTCAGCTCAGAATTAAGTCTCCGCATTGCTCTACATTGCCGCTGCAGAACTCTTTCAGAGCCGTTGATCTACATCAATGAAGCATTTCAAATCGTCCAAAAGTGTCACAAGCCCTGAGCCAAACTTGTGAAAGGAAGATTCCTTGTTCATGGCTTTGCAGCTGTACCGAGTGTACCTCAAAGATGGGCCAAGTCTCATTCCGACAATAGTAGTGCTCATGGCCTGCTGTTGCTACAACTGCGGGGGCAGAGCGAAGCTTCTGACAGCGCAATTTCTCAAAGTATATTGGGGTTATATTAGGGATAATGGAAAAGAAAATGGACAAACTATAGTATACTGGGAATATATTGAGATAATGGAAAATGAAATGGAAACTACTATAATATAATGGGGTAATATGGGGTATATATTGGGGGGTACTGGACGTACTGCTACTGTTCACCTTTCAAAAGGTGGAGCTCCACGCATGGCCTGTCAACTCTTTTCACCTGGGCTCCATCATTAGTTTGCCGCTAATGATGCTGTTGTTGTGGTCGCACCCGCTGCGGCGTGTGCTCTTGCGAGTTGTTGCTGTTCGCAAGACAGCATCTTGAACTCATACCAGCGCCGTCTCGCCACCGCTAATTAGTGTGCATGCCGGCGTTTCTGCTGCCTTGACCTTCTTGCTTTGCCCTTCCCTGAGTTTGTTGATCAAGAGTGGCGTGCGTAAAAAGAAGGTAAAGATATATGAGCACCACGTGCTTCCTATTTACCGCTTGCTTGCCCTTAGAGCTCGGATGCCCAGTGATCCCATTCCACCCTCATGAAGGCCGGGAGTCCACATAGTACCGGCGGATGTCGACGGAGCCAGCGGTGATGGCAATCGTAATGTCCCCAATCAGGGTCCACGAGTCCTCATCGTCCTGTCATGATGGAGTTTATGGTAACAGTTTGTGGATGCTACCTTAACATATACCCCAACATATACCCTATAATCCCTATAGTTTCATATTTCTGTTCCATTATCCCTAAATAACCCCCATATAACTTTATATAACCCTATATAACCCCAATGTTGCTGGGAAACTGCCTGCCTTGCTTGGCTATGAACTCTGCGAGAAACAGCGAGTCTCTGCATGATTTGGCTGCTATAAGAGCTGCCAAACAGCGTTCGTAGCTGTTGAAGCTAGTTTAAATTAGGATGGATTCTCAAAACCCCGTTTAACTCATTTCAGGTTTAGCTTATCTTTGACCGCTATTGATGATTGGCCTTCCTAGTCGGCTGGTTGGCTGGTTTGCACTTTTGGATATTTGTCAAACATCTGACAAATGTTGGCCTTCTGCAACGCCGCGTCGATAGTGCCCACCGCGTTGCCTGGATCTTTGGAAAGCAGCGAGCTCTGAGAAATTGGGTCAACCCACTGTATCACCAAACTCCAAAAACATGGTGACGGCGCCCCTAAGGGGCCGTGCGTTTAAACACGTTTTTTTGATTGGTTTGGGGCGGCGGATGCGCGAAACTGGGGAAATATGCGCATTTTGTAGCTCGAATGCTGTTAAGTGGGTACGCGAAGTGCTAGAAGCGGCGAGAAACTTTTCGAGTTTTTTGCGTTTTACAATGCGTTTAGTGCGATTTCGAAGGATTTTTTGTTAGGGGAACTGTCGCTAGTAGAAGTTTCGTGAAGGGCTTGTCTTGGAA
>CAJNIZ010043416.1:116200-157497 GCA_905231905.1 Symbiodinium pilosum
TTATACCCCCCCCACCCCCCCCCATCCCCACTAAAATCTCTTCAACCACACGGCCTCTTACAGGCGCCGTCTCCAAAAACATGCCATCAACAAGCTACCTTGAACCCTGTTTTATTGCGGGTGGCTTTACGAATTTCGTGGGGATGTGTTTTCGTCCGGCTTGTTCTTAGTAGCAGTCGAAGTAGCGTTGAACCCACTGCTTTACAGCTGCGATGCTTGATCTGACCATGCTACAAAAATCGTAATGGAAACAGTCCCTGATGTGTCCAAATCAGCCCAAGCATGCCCAAGCATACTGCTTGGGTGCGAAGCACCGAGTGTACGCACCAGGCGGTGTGCAACGTCTGAGGTTTTGGCAGAGTGCTTCCCACTCTTCCTTCGAGACACGAACGCCCTGGCGAAAGCAGGCTGAACATCTCGGCACGGGGCAAAGGCCAATGTGTCTGCCATGTACGCAGCATGTTCAACCAAAAGTACCTGAGCTACAACCTCTTTCTGCACGCAGTTCAAAAGCAACAGGTCAGAAGTTGGCAAGGCATTCTGCAAATCTCACTGTTGGTTGGCGCCTTGGGGGTTGGCCGCAGCTCGCCTGACACCTGTGTGAGCAGGGTGTTTGGTCTAGCTCACGCCAAGTTGAGCTCGCTTCGAGTTGGGCTGGACTCAATAGTTTCAACCGGAGTCCCATAGACATGCTCAAGAGGCCTGGCTTGGAGGCCACACCTCAGACTTGCAGCCTGGCTTTTGCGGCAATTACGCTCGCTTGCGTTGTCCCCGCACCAAAGACTCAGGCCCATGACCATGCAAGAAGCAGAAGCAAGGTGAGCATGAAAGGAGAGCCCACTTCAGGGAACTCTTTTTCGGGTCCCGCTTTACCGGACAGTCTCGCGTGAAATACACCGGAGTCGGAGACCCTGGAGCAGGAAGTCTTCGAAGCATCGCAATCACCAGGCCTTCTCGGTGTAGAATTTTCGAATGTCAACGCCTTAGGCTCGATTAACGCTCTTGCGCCCACTGGCGTTCCAGGGTAGAGTCTCATCTATTTCGGGGCTTGCCTGCAGGACTGACACTCTTGGGCATATGGAAGCCGAAGCCCCCGTTCTGAGGTGCGGCAAGACAACACAGAAGCTATTACGCAAATTAATCCAAGTCTTACAGAGCATGAGCTGCTCACAAGAAGGCGCCAAGCATCCTTCAAGACGCAATTGCTGGGAGATTCCGTCTGCATTCAGAGTCCATCGCAGATTAGATAAAAGGTTCAGCTAGCATGACGAGAGCGCTGCTGAAGGTACTGCTTCTCGGGGTTCCCAAACTCTGAGGCCTGTACTCGCTTGGAGGCTCGTACGTTATTGCAAGTGGTATTTAGGTGCTGCCCAGATTAGAGCACCTGTAGCTTCACCTAGGTGGTAGCTTCTCAAAGAAAAGATCTATGTATTCCTCAAGGGGTACGCCGCGCTATAATTCATATACGTAAAGTACACATATGCATGTATGTATGTATGCATGCATGCATGTATGTATGTATGTATGTATGTACAAATTGTACCTATCTATCTGCTACCCTATACCCCTACGGTCCCAGTGGACCTCACTGGAACCACCATATGAGGCATAGTCTCAACTCCTAGTATCCTCCTTAATAAGCCCCATAATACTTCCCTATATATTCCCCCATATAACCCCCTATTGCAGAGTTTAGACTCTAGCTCAAATGAGCATGCTGTCATGAGACCCATCTGGTTCTTGAAGCTTGACAGGGTGACCCGGACCTCGGTCCAATGCCATTGGGGAGTCCCAGACCCTGAAAAGGATCTAAAAATTAGATCCTCGACAACCATACGGGAAATTATATGGGGATTATAGAGGGGTTATAAGTTATAATGGGTCTATACAGGGGATCTAATTTTTGGATCCTCCCAGGGGTCTGGGTTAGTGAGTAAGGGTTAGTGCCTGCTAGAGGGAGGAAGTTCTACAATGGTTTCAACTTTCCATAGCAAGCGCCGGCTAACCCGAAAGTAGTCTTCACGTTCGATATTCACTTTCGAGCTTCTAGCCTCAGGGCGTTTGACAAAATCGGAGTGGCTGATGTCTTACTCTGTGCGCTTCTGCGCGAGACCCCCCAGGCGTCGGAGCACTACCAGACCATCAACCACCCTACGCAGTAACGATGATAGAAATGCGGGACGAGTACTCATGCCCTCGTCAATCATAGCTTGATAAGGCTGGTGCTTAGACCAGTTTCAGCAGCAAGCCAGGAACAGCGGTCATGACAAATATCCCCATGTCTATCAGACTAAAAATGGCTCGTATACCACCATGCAGCTTCCCTACATGCAAAAAAAATGACATTGCATCGCTACATCTTCTAGGTTTCTCAACTTCGAAGCCCTACGCAATCTCATTCGTTACATAGGACGCATTGTCGAAGACAAAAAAACCAAACATTTTCATCAGGTCTTCAGCTCGCAGATGAGCCGCATCATCGACCAACTCGAAGACCTCACCCACCCGTTATCATGGGAGTCCTTTCCTTTTTCTAATCTTTGCCATATTACAGGTGCAGGAGCTCCTCAACCAGGAGTAAGAACAGCAAAGGAACTAGCGCCAATCCTGGCAGGCAAACGCCAACTTTTTACGACATGCGCTCTTGAAGCACTCAAGCAAAGAAAAGCCACGGAAGCTTTGGGTTTCAGATTTAGATTTGGTGCTAGAAGAACGTGAAAGATATAAACAGCTGAAGAGCCATACACTGTCCGGGCCATGAGAAACGTCAGAGACATTCTCCACAGCAACACCACGAATGGTACGATACCCTCACAGCCATGACGCTGTCCACTGGCCAAAACATTGAACTGCAGAGTAATACGTAATGCCCTCCACCCCCCCTCCCCCGTAAACAAATCTGATAACGTTGGCACATGCCACGCCAGCGAAACCCTCAACCCAGCTCAGGGGAAATCATGGGAAAATACCACGTAATCCCCCAAGAGGTCGTGAAACTAGTCTTCAGCATCAGCAACAGCAAGCCTTCTCGCCGTTGTCATCAGGTTCTGCAGCTACGCGCTTGGTAGGCGCTGCTTTGGCCTAGGCTTTGGACTTATCTCTGGCATAGCTTGTGGTTTGGGGTTCAGGGCCGCCTTATGAGGTGGTTTCAACACGCGCCTTGCCCAGAAAGCACAGGCATGCCCTGGCCTGACCAGTTTCCGTAACAGATGGCTTTACGCTTAACGATGAAGGCTTATATACTTGGGGACTTAGGGTTGGTTTTAAGGTGCTAGCATTGAGGACTGCCTCAGCTTTTGCCAGGTTTAAGAACACGGTTGTACCAGTAGGGGGTGCTGGCACCTACTAACAGTCCTCCTCCTGTCATTTGGAACAGGGACTGAACAGGGTTTAGCGAACATGGTTTAGTGAGCGGTCACTACACCACCATCACCATGATGATCATTATTATCCTCCTGGCCATCATTCCCGTGCTGCTTTAAAGGCAGTCAAAGTAGACTTCTCGCAATTCTGCGGCGCGTGTTGAGGTTCTGACACCAACAACCACGGACCCCTTCATGTTGCAGACTTGTTGCAGGGACCCTAAGTTTTGGGGCAGGAAAACTACAAGATGAGGCATGCACGGTGGCGGGAGGGGGCTTTGCAGGTGCCGCTGTGGCAGGGGCTGTCGCCGCCCCATCTGTCCTCGGCTGGGACTCTCTGCTTCTCTTGGAGGGCTGCTAGATATGCGACAATGAGCAGAACCGCCACCAGCAAAACATGTCGTATACTTGTTGTTTAATCCTTTGACTTGATGTGGCAGCTGCGCGCTGGATGGACCCAGACGCAGCGTCCACTTCTGCATTCTGTGTGGTTTGCCTGATGCATCCGCTGAATTAGCCGCCAAATAAATTCCAACGGGGCTTTCAGTCGCCAAATTGCCTGTCTAAATTGCAGCGCAAGTCCTCTCCATAAACATCCCCCACGCATGCCAGATTCAAGGATTGCAGGTTGTGAGTCGACAGGGCTGCAAGAGGACTCTGGGCCTCGCAAGAATTCTTAAGATGTGCTCACCCTGGCCATCGCTGGTCTTTCTGGCTCACTCCTGGGCCCCCCACTTGTCCTCCACACTTTTCACTTTATCGGAGCTCTGAAGATCTGCACATGGCATCACAAGCTCAGGATCTCCCGCAACCGACCCAACACTACCTCCAATTGCAGCGTTCCGAGAAAGAGAGTGACTGCACCAACAACCCTGGCTACGGTGTAAAATGTCAGAACGGCCTTCCATGATCGTGGCCTGGCAAAACACTGCCAGGCATCTGGATAGAAGCGACGCATGTCATGGAAGAACAACTTGCACATGCGTCAGCATTCAGTGAATGAAGCTCGCGCACGCAGGGAGTTGCCATGTCAACAATGTGTCACCACATCCCAAACCTATGAAGAGGCATGCCATGTATGGTGTGTGAGTGCAGCCCCGGCCTTTTTGCTACCAGGGAAGAGCCATGACTTTAGTCCACCATTCCACTTTCCGCCTTTTGCTTTCAGAAGGTCCTCAGGCCAGGAGTTGTCATAGCAACTGCATTGGAAAGAACTTGGCGCGCCCCACCTGCCTATTTGAAATACGGAAGCAGGCATTGCATGACAAGCAGTGCTAAGCTGGGATCCTTGATCATCATGGTGTCACCCTTGACGAGCACGGCCTGCGAGCTCGTGTCAACGACTAATGAAGCAGATTACGTTTGGAATTTACTGAAGCCGTGGGTATCTTGCTTAGGCACTTAGGTTCTTCACTAGGCGCGCCTTGCCATGGGTCTCCAGCCAAACAGCAGCCATGCTAATGCCAGACGCCAGACCCAGCCGCAATGCCCCACAATTTTGAACACCTCGCTGGAACATCTGAACTTGGAGCCTTGGCCTGAGTTTTGCTTGCAAGGGTATGGATGTCAGCGTCTGACCGCCACCAACCACCTTCGCCTCTTGAACATGTCTTGTCTCGTCTGCAGCCAGCTCAGCATATCGCAGTACTCAATGCAAATATTCATCACATGCACGCAAGATCAGAGCAAGGCTTGCCACCCTTCCACGAAACCACCTGCCGGCTCCCGCTGCCGAGGAATTTGACAATGACAATTTGATGTGGAGCTTTTGAAATTGCAAGAGCCCCGCTTTCACAGCTAGCGGAAAAACTGCAATCGCTCAACGGTTCTCCAGATTTCTTATGACCAAGCTTAGTTGACCTTCCTGAAGGCCTCACCGAGCTGTCTGCAAAACCATCATTGTGCTACAGCGGAAAAAATGCACAGCCAATTGAAGACCTTTTTACGCGACCAGCAGCACCTCTCCACACCTAGTCAAATAGAGTGATGGTGACCGCAACATTAATGCTGTCGGCAGTGGTTTGTGTGTGTGCGTGTGAGTTCCGTGCACTCATATGAGTCATATGAATTACTTCACAAGTGCATTTGCTTCAGAAACCCCAGCAGGGTTGGCGGACATCTATCCTTCCTCTTCAAGTCAACTCTAAGCATTTGTGTAGGTCCAGGCTGGGATGAACTCCTATGCCGCAACCAATCATTGAAGACCATCGTCGAGGCATTGTGAGCACGCATCATCATCATCATCATCACCTGAGGGAAAGGGAGGTGGGCCGCTGGGCCATGGGATTTATGGAGACGAAGAACCAGGCTTCTGCAAACTCCTGGCTACTTGAAGAAACCTCGCATGTGTTGAGCAGCCAGCTTTCAGGTCGCACAAATGCTCTGAAGCGTATGTTTCGTATTGCCAGGGCCTCCTGACTCAACCTCCAAGCGCCCCATGCAAGCCACTGAACGTCACAGACTTCAGGCTGGTGCGACATGATTTCTTTCTACACCGTCTGTAGGGATCGCTGAGAACAGTTGAAACAACTCGGTTTGGTTGATCCTGAATCTGGTTGGGGTCATCCTGACAGAATGAGCTCCAGCTTGCAGAGGTGGTTAACATAAAGGATGCCGCCTTGCACATGTTCACCTGAAAAAGGTGTCCCGCGAAGACCAACATTCCTGTGTAGTAGAGGGCATGTCCAGAACAAGGCCCCCCTTCTACACCCGAAGTACAGCACCCCTTCACTCTTTCAAACAAAAAACCCTATATGAACCCCCCAAATAGCCCCATATAACCCCTACTAGCGCCTTGTTTTGGGGCCCAAAACTTCTTAGAAATCTGCCTGCGTCGAGGCATGGGATACTGCGATAATGACTTGGAGACGAAGGCGCTGGGGTTTCGCACCTGGTTTCTGTAGGGTTTGGGTGTTATATAGGTTACAGGGCTATTTAGGAGTTTTGTAGGATCTATCTAGGTTTTCTGCAATCAGGTCTTCGAGCTTGGGGATCTTGAGTTAAGGTCAAAATCTCGAGTCTTGGGGTTAAGGTGTTTTGCATTAAGGCATAAGGTCTGTTTCAGGGATTTGTTTAGGTCACTCCCGTAAAGGGCTGGGGTACCGCAACAGAAGCGTTTTGGGATCGGACGGGGTGCATGCGCAGATATATGCGTATATTCACACACAGGAGTATGTGGGACAAACCTTGGAGGATTCGATTCAAGTTGTCCGTCATAATCTCTTTGGCGCCCAACTGCTGCCAGCTTTATCCGGATGGGGGCTAAGCGAAAGTCTCCCAAATTGTTACGAAATAGGCGCAACACACCAGCCATGTTCTCGCCTGATGCTCTCCAAATGATGGCAATCCCACTACAAGAGCCCAAATATGCAGACCCTTTGTTATGTAAGGATCCACAGGTAGGATCCTTATAATGAACGCGCCCCAGAGCCCCTTGCTGTTTGTAAACATATTAGAAGCTACATAGATAGCACTACGTATGCATTCATGGATACAGGTATGTGTATGTATATCTACAGAGGAATACATAATATATACACGCACACACACACATACATGTATATAAATGTTGCCCTCCCTACAAATCTACCTGAAGGAGTGGACAATGCTTGAGCTACAGCCGCCTCACGGCCTTTGAGCTCAAGCTCTTCCAGCACTTCCGCAGCACGAGCCTAGGCGAGCCAGAAAAGGGGTGGATAAAAATGTAGTCAAGTTGCTCAAAGGTTATGAAACCTAGACAGAATAGCTGGCTAGATTTTCTTTGTTTAGTTGGGGGTCCGGCATGTTTTTCCTCTTCCCCGGCTTGTCCAGTAGGCCGGGTTTCGAGTTGAGCGTTGAAAGTCTAAGGGTTGTCGGCGGATAAGCTAGAGATAGAGATTGCAAAGCTTCGTGCCATGAAGATGCTGCTGCCCTATTCCTCTATCCTGCCCGGATATCCCATGACATGAGGGCAATTGATGAAAGCCTTCTGGGGTTGATGGAAACTGCCTGAGGATTGTAACGTAACTAGGTGCTCACATGATGGCTATACAGCGTCGTGCCAATATGCTACAGTAAGGGCGGAACCTTCTTTCCAACTAGTCAGTGACTCCTGCAATGCCCAGGCAAAGCTTTCCTGAGGGCAGAGCAGGATCCGCCGTACGTATGAGCCTGACAGGAAGTATACATTGTTACCCGTGGAAATTGTACTTTGAATACGTAGTAAAACATGCAAGACTCGCACTTCATATAGAACAAACGGCCGCTACAGGAATGTTAGCATTTATGATTTGAGAACGCTAATGCCACTAAGGGCATGGTAGGCATGGTCTCAGAATGAGGTTCGGGGCTGACTTCATGCTTGGGCAGCAGCTCGTGCCAAAGAAGTGCGCAGGTGTCCCTTGCTGACGTGCTAAAAGTTTCTTCAAAAGTACAAGCTCCTAAGGAAAACCGTCTAGAGAATGCAAGAATTCTCATCATTTCCGAGTAACTCAAGCGGAGTCCAAAACAAACAGGTTTGTGATAACTCTGCAGCCAAGCAAGCTAGGCTGCCAAGGGCCTCAAAGCATCCTCATCCTGGGCAGCAAAATCAGCTCCGCTGTAGGCTCGCTTCATGCTATCCGCTAGACTGGATGCATGTCTCCCTGCGCGATGCACACAAAACAGTACGTTTGCTACCAAGAAAGCAATTAAGTCAAACACAAAGCCGGCTCAGTCATTTGTATGTTCACGCGATGCTTGTCTTGGGGTGCGCTTGGGGGCGTGCAGCGGACAATTATGGACCGGTTCATTCTGATGCCAAAAGCATAGCCTGCGTTTCACAATCACATGTTTCAGGCGGCTTTTGGAACTCCTTGGGGATGCGTGTGGGGCTACTCAGAGTGTGACCCATGCCGCTGCGACGGAATGATGCGCGAAACATGCATGCGCCGATGTGTTCCCGCGGTGAAGCTGCCTGAACTGAGTACACAGCCATTAATTTGGCCTATTCACAATCTGAACAACGACAACACCAAAAAATATTCTTGGACTGCTGACAAGAGTAGTGCAGTCTGGCAAAGCACCGTGGCGACTCTTCCTCTGCCCTGTAATTCTGCTAGCTCCCTATAATTGACACCTCAAACCCAAAAAATGTCTAATACTCCCTGGCTCCTGTACCCTTTTCCTGATGCCGGGCCCACACTGTTCGCAACAATTGCTGCACGTACAACCCCGATGGCCGCACGCATACTCAAGTCCTAAACCAGAAGTCTCAGGGGCGTACGAGTCCAGCTCGAGCACCCCGGCGCTCGAGGTCTGACGCCTCCGCCAGTGGCTACCAAGGTGTTGGGGCTGCAAACTACTCATTCAGTAGGGGATGAAGGAATAAAAGGCAACATGGAAATTATTAGATTCTTGACATTGTGTAGACGATGCTGTAGGGGTCCATGCATCCATTCTGGGGTCTAGATTGGGGCGCCCCAATTATTTAGGGAAACTACAATTTGGGTAAACTAATGGGAGCGGCATCGACGTTGGCGCAGATGGACTGCGGATATGAGAATGAGCTGCTTCCTCCACCGAAAGCTAGCCAGAAGGCATCAACATCCATGTGTCCATATGAAATAAATTAGGAACACTTGCAGCTCAACTGCTTGGAGCATCATGAGTAGCTTTAGACGGGGCTAGACTGAGTAGGCTGAAAAAAGCGACTCTCCGGCCACAGCACTAACGCCTCTGACGCCCTTCCACGGCCGCGGTCTTCCGGGTAAAAGCCGTTTCCGTACTGAGTCCTCGCAGAGTTGTCTCCGGAACCAGGCCATTCCAAACACGAGCAAAGCATGTTTCCCTGCTGGGGGATCGCCACGTCAAGGATACTCTTATAAATTATGAGCAGCGCAAACACAGATCCTAAGTTTGGAATGCTCCCATGCGCACAGGTCTGGCCGGCCTATGGGGTAAGGACACAAGGCTGCCTCGGGGAAAGCTTGTGTGGCCCTCAATGTACCATCCCCATTCTTAAGTGCAAGGGATGTATCAAACGAAGCGCAGAAATCAAGTCCTCGTTGTATGCGTACCAAAATACAAGAAGCCTGCGCTGAAGATGTGTAGACGTGCGCTGGGTGTGAAATACATCTGACATCCCCTGACAGGACATGAAACACACATCCCTCCCCCGAACTCCCTGGAGACATTCTCCTGGCCACCTTCAGCGGCGGTGGTGCCTAAAGAGCAAACGCTCAAAGGCTCAAGGGTACTTCTCAGCGCGATACCGATTGGTAGACGAAATTCGGGTCTTTAGCTTCAGGTAAAAGCTGCAAACGCGTACTGCAAAGAGGACCTTTTGCAAAGAATGACTTGCTTGGTGGCGACTTGGGGACGGGTAGAAGATAAACCTACCAAGTTGCAAGAAAGGCCGGCATGGTTTACAAACATGGGTTGACATCTGGTGTTCGCGGCAGTCCGCGTTTTGGGATAGGCTTTTCTCCGAAGCTGCTCGTCCGAAGGATGCCTAGCCTCCAGGCTTCTCTGCTACACAGCTAAGTCGTAATCGAAACTCCTCGCACCGGCCCTCGCATGACATCTTCCGCCTTCTTAAGTTTGAAGTATGGTTCGCTCGGCTAACCCCAAGGATGATACCCATCTCCCCCTTGCCTTGAAATCCTCACAAGAGAGAAGTTGGTGGGATCGCTGTGTGAACGCCCAGAAACCCCGCGGACACGGCTTCGGCCACAGCAAGCCATTGCAACTACCTGTCGCTTTGCTTGCAGCTAGTCACCCATGATCCGGCCTCGGGATTTCCACGGCGAGTCCGAGATGCCGCGACGGCCTCCAAATTTGTGTGAGATGACAAAACAACGGTAGACCTGGCGACGCCGCACCGGACCTCCTTACACCAGTGCACCCTCAAATCTACACGTGGCCCGAAGCTCCAAGAGCCTCGTATACCAATTGGTTAAGGACTGCCCCCAGAAGGCGGGCGAGAGTTTTGTGACATCTTATTCCAAAACGTCACTTGCCAGCCACAATGCAAGGACTCTAAGCTGAACAGAGCGTAAGGGACGATGCGCTGACTTGATGCACATTGGAGTGGGGAGGAGAGCTGAATGATTCAGTCGAGAGCGCAATTGAGCAAAATAGGAAGAACAGGGCCCCGTGTCCTGCTCAAGTAATTCCTCATTGGGTTGGATGCTCTGCAGGATTCCTACTTCACTCAGTAAGCCAGATTATTCCCTTACTTTCAGGCTTCTTGACCTTTCTTCGGGCCAAACCCCCTGTGAAACACGAACCTTGCTTGAAACCCACGCCCTTTACACCAAGAGCAAACCTCGTGTCAACTTGACCTGCAAACATTCCTGCCCAGCAAGGGTCTTGCAGTTGCGTCAAATGAGCACAAAGAACCTTCTGTGAAGATCATATGGCCTGTTTAAACAACAGTGACCCCCGCTAGCGGTGACATGCGGTCACTGACCAACCCAGACTTCGAAAGCTCCATTTCTGAATCGGCCACTGCCTTAACCACGAACGCGGATGGATTGTGGATGCCTGGCATTCAAAAGAGGAACAGTCCACATGACACTTTCTATTGCCTTTGGTTCTTGAGACCCCTTCAAGAGGTATACCTTGCCTTCAGGGCAGAAACAGAAAGAGTTTCTTCGTACCCCAGAAACTAGTGGGCGGGGTCGCAGGCATCTTCGGACACAGCAAATTGGCAGGAAACGTTCAAAAAAAGGGGACAATCTGCAGGTGGGTCTTCAAAATACTCCTGCATAGTTTGGAGCACTTCTTCGGGTCATACAGCTGTAAGTGCAGGCTTGACCCCTGTAGGCTGCCGGGTTTCAAGAGACTCAATGTCAAAATGCGGGTTCGGTGAAGATTGCGGGGGGGGCCACGAAGCTGGTGCTTCTCGTGGACAGACTTACGTAATCTTTTGAAGGGCATATTATGCGGGACCGTTTTCTTCCCCAACCCGAAAACTTAAACTGTGCGATACAATTATCTTGATCAACCAGCAATCTTCAGACAGTGCCTACCTGAGATGTGCTTAATTGCTAGCTGATAATGGGCGTCTGTGCTGCCGCCCCAATTGTAACTGCGTGTAATCCGGCTTTTTGAGACTGTTCTGAGTTCTGGGATGAATACTCTAGCCGAATAAATACATATGTACCTTTTGTATTGCATAAGCAGTAGGCATGCAAATGCACAAAAACCTCAGCTATCACTACCCATGAATGTCCCAGTGAGGCCAGTGCCACATAGCTCTTTTCAATCTGGACTTGACCACGGCAGAATGCCAGAATCCAAGCACAGTCGCTGCAACCCGCTCTTCAGAATTATCGAGAAGACCATGTCATCATGCCCCCACGCTGGCCTACATCTTAAACCCTCCACCCCTCCAGGCACCCATATGAGCCATATCTTCCAAGATCTCCTCTGCGCGGTCTGGAGCTGCCTCTGTATTCTTGGAACTCATGGGTAGCTGCATAGGGCTCGTATGAGGAGATATGCAGAAGCTACTATTAAGGGCTTTTTTAGGCAAGGGTGGGTTGGGCAATATGTGCCGGAAGCAGTGCCGGAAGCACCTTACACACCCGGCCCCGGCTGTGTTGCAAACCACACAGCTGAATTGAGTGGCAAAGTGGCTGGGGCCAAGGCTTGCAGCACGTACAGAGTGGTAGAATCAGAGCTGGCTCGAAACCCCTTTTCAAAGAAACTCGCAAAGACAATCTCAGTTGGCGCGCCTCCCGCAGTTTCGCAACCGCAGCCTTTAGCGGGATAGCAGCGATGCGCGCATTCTATTCGGAAGGGGGGGTCTCCAGAGTAGTGCATCATCAGTCCAGTCTCAACAGCATGAGTAGGAGAACAAAAGAGCGTAGGACGGTCAGAGCCGGAATTCTTGATCCTGCTGTGTCACACGTCTAGCTTCTGTCGTTCTAGTGGGAAGGTTCCGAAAGTTAGATCAGGAAGCAATGATTTCCGCTGAAGCTTAAACATAGAGCATAGCAAGGAAGTTTGAATGCTGTGCATGGCTTTTGGTAGATATATAGCTGGGAAACAGAAACGTCAATGCTGTTTGGGCTCACGACTTCTATTTTGCTACTTGGGGGTTTCATTTTTGCATGAGCTCATAATCACAAGAGTCTGCAACTTTCATTTCTCGGTTTGGATCATAAACACCAAACTTTGGGTTTGGCATAAGATGCTTTAGCCTTGAAGAAGCGATTGCAAATCCTACAATGGGATATCCGCACATTACTCCACCTAAACCCTGAATCTTCAACAATCAATCAGAACCCTCGCACTCTTCTAGGGCCTGAAGATTTTCCGTAACTTTGGGAATTCTAGAAAGGTTCTATTTTTGAGATACTCTGCCTCAGTGACGCAGCCCGGACTGGCTCAGTTGTTTCCAAAGTGTTTTGATGAATTCAGAGCGTTATCGGGATGGCAGCGCTGTTGATGTCGATGCAAAACAAGCCTCTGAAGTTATGGCCCTAACATGCCCTAACCAGGACATGTTGCTAAGACAGGCCATCGAGGGCTCAAGGCCGTTTTGCAATCGTATCAATTGCTCAAGAACACTCTTGCCTCATCCAAGCCAGCGCTCACTTGCGGGTACCGAGCGAGCAGGTGCTCCTGTCATCGTGTTTGTACAGGCCTCGTGAGTGAAAGCAATCAGCCAAAAGAAAACCCTCCACTACCAACTCTCAAAATGAAAGGTAAAACTTGCTGTGGTAGCTGGTCCATGCTGGTCCATCAGAGGCTGGTGAGGGAGAGAAGGGCTGAGGCATGGCTGAAACATCCCAAATGAACAAAACCATCTCTCCGTTTTTCGTTGCCCCAGCTCAGAAACTCCAGCCGTACGTGAGGATTATGCAAAAACATTGAGGGGGTATGCTGACACCTTCACTAAACGACTGTGGCTGCCGAGCTGGTCCAGCTCGTCGAGGTGAACTTCAGCCCGATGCTGGGGATGCTCACGTCGGTTCTGTGGATGGTCCTCTTTTGACGTGTATAACATAGATTTTTTTTGCATGGGGTCCGCAAGGTAGCAACAATTACGAAACAGTAAGCAACGCTGGCAATTAAGTGGTTATGAACATGGTAGTTCAGGCAAAACAAAGGAAGGCCATCAGGTGACTTTGGGAACGTGTTGATCAACAATGGTGGAGCCTGGCGTCAAGACCTCAACTCAGCTTTGTTAGATTGTTGCTTGTTTGCTGAAATGTCTGTCAAGCCAGGCTACTTTAACAGCAGGGGCTGGCTGGGGACCCGGCTGTTATCGCCCTCATGACAAAGGCAGAAGGGTTACGAACCTCAGCGGCGGACGGACGTGATATGCACACAGAACGGTGCTCTGGCTGTAGCAAACGGACGAAAAGCATGCAATATCCCCGTCTGTGCTACGTTCAGCACACCATCTCAACACACCCGAGCGGTGGGCATCAGGTCGTCCAGCCACTTCCTCGATGATCTCAACTGCCTGTGCTAGCTGATGCTACACAACGCTTTTCGTGCTGCTACGGAAGATCTCGACAAGTGGCCCGAGATGGATCCACGGCTTCCAGCTTTCGCCTGACACAAATCGGGCAGCCCGAGTGAAGACAGATGTCTTGCAGCTCTGCCTAGCATCTGTATCGAGATCTTCTGCCAGGCGCCGATGCCTGGATAACGCCTGCAGCAATGTAGAAGGGAATCATGAAAGCTCAGCAGTTCTGACGGTAAGATGTGCAAGTCTAGTGTGGCCGCGGAGACATAGGGAGACTGTGCACTGACGCTCCACGGCTGCCTTCTCAACAGCAGATTGCCTGACTGGAGACCTTGGACCGAGGGAAGCATCGCAACATGCCCTTCTCAAACATTCGAAGTAAACAGCTGCCTTTCACCAACGTGATTGACTTGGCTTGCCCCCTCGACCAGTGCAAACTTCCCAGCAGTTTCACGCAGCGGGCTGCTGACTGAATCACTTCCAGAACAGCTGATTCTATTCGAGGCTTAATTGGCAGATCAGCTTCAGATGCTTGGGGCCCAGGGCACACATTACGAGATAGCCATGGCCTCTCTTTGTATTTGCAACAGGAAGCTATTGAAGATCGTCACCCTTGGAGCCCTAGAAGTGTCTGTACACAGGCCCGGCTCGACATCGACCGCCAAAGGCCAGCATCAGACCTCCATGTCGGCAGACTTGTTTCCAACAGGGCATGGTAGAAATCGCGACACCAAGATCCTGGCAGGAGAGCACGGGCAGCAAGATCACTACTTCTACTCCTGAAAAGAGGCAGGACTTTTCATGAAGTTTTTCAGCGAACAGCTACTTACATGACACCACGACCACGATTTTTGTGCAAGGCAGCACAGCAACATGACCCTCTGGGCGTCACATTTTTCTGAGAACATACTGTCAAATGAAGCACCGAAAGTCTGACACCTGTGCTGCTCCAAGAACTTGTTGACACGTTGCTTTGAGGGTCCTGCATTCTCGCCGCAAAGCTGTCCTGGCTTCCCTTGAGTGGCGCACCCCTTCCCATCCTTCTGCCTTTTCTGTCCTCCCAACCTTACGATGTAAGGGGTATACCACGCATGGGACCAGAACTTTCGGCTGTCCTCCACTTCAAGAAGACGACGCCGGCAGCTAGAGCAGCGCGAATGTCAATGAGGTCAAGGATAACGCAGACCATGGCCAGCCAAAGGAAGACCAAGGCCTCGAAGCACCAAGACGATTCCTAGGGACCCCTTATAGGACAAACTGCCTGACAAGGAGCCTTCAAGGGAATTGTAAGGGAACCCAGGGCCTTCCTAGAGGGTCATCTGGGGACCCTGGAAATCTACCTAAGGCACAGCTGGCCGCTTCGGAGGTTGCGGAGAGTATCTGGGACGCTTTAAACGCCGTTGAGCTCGGTGCAAACTCCGACTCAATTTGACGGCTTCAGTCGCTTCTTGCCCTTGGGGACCTGCCGCTTGAACAAGCCTGACTAGGCCCTCAGCCGAGTTTTGAGACTGATTGACGAGTCTCTTCCTTGTATCTTCTTTCCGCCCGTAATTGCTGACTGCTATCTGATCTTCGACGGGTTCGGGAGCACAAGGATTCTGAGCAACTGCTTCTTGATCTCTTGTAGGGTTTGGAACACCTGAGAATCTGGAACAGCAAGCGCAGCCGGGACCCTTCCAAGCTGCAAACGCACTCCGGGAAACTAGATCTTGAAATTCAGGATAAGGCTGCGGGCTTGCGTCCCTAAGGTGCAACCAAGCTTTGTACGGTCGAACATGGGCTGAGACCCCTCTGAGGGACAAGCGGGAACCACTGCAGGGTAGCGCCAACGCAGGGCGGTTCGTCCAAGCCTGATTCGGAGTTCGTTATTTTGCAGGTGTTGGAGCTTTGGATTTCTGCTGATTCCTTACACATTCCTCCATGAAAGGCATGGCTGGATTTCAGCTGTTCGTTGGAACCTTTAAGGCAGATTGTCAGCCGAGCAGCACGGCACCAAACGCGTATGCCGCAACGACGAAGGCAGGCGGAATGACTAGCCATGCGAGCACTTTCGAAGTGGGGAACCAGCTGCAAGCAACGGCCTCCGGGGAAACATGTCGTCTCTTGCCGGTTGCTATGAGGCAAAATGTTGGCTTCGCATTGATAATTTTCCCCCCTCGATTGAACTATCTCCGTCTTTGGGGCCCCTGAATAATAATGTCCAAGACCTTGGTTTAATAGGCTACTTACAATCACCAAAAATCGAATTAAACTCAATAAGAATATTTTCTGGTGATGATCTACTTGTGGGTCTAATTATAATTGTGTTCTGGCAGCGGAATTTTATAAACTGTTGGTCTAGCCAACACATGTGAAGTCGACATCGACATTAAGAGATCCTCAGCACCTGTGACTTGCTGAGACTTGCTGAACCCTACAAGGCCCACGTACTTGCTGAACAGATTGGACTTTAGTCCCCCTGGACCTATAATCAAAACACTAACCTTGATAATTCCTTAGTCCTTAGGTTTATACTCTAACAAAAATGAAAAACAACTCCTAAGGAGACTGCAGTGGAAGATCTTGCATAAGGCATGTCTTGCCCGCCAGCACCCCAAAGCCTGGAATGCCCCGAGTGAGATACATGATGTGCGTTATTGTGTTTTTAACAAACATTATATATATATATACAAGTAAGTATATACATCTGCATATCTATATAGACATGTCAGATATGTGTTCGTCTCATAGCATTGAAGAACCATTGTGATGACAAACATCGAAGGAGTGAAAAGGATGGGGCGCATCTTGATCGCATGGTCATGACAAGGAATAGTGTCGTGCATTTGCAAAATTGAAGTATATCGCGCGGAGGTTTCCATCTTCCTCACAGTATGAAAAGAAGCAGCAAATCATGTCGTAACCGGCGCACAAGCGATGCAAAGACAGAGCCTGGTAGGTGGACTCTGACTGTGTCAACTTGATTCCAGCTCCTCAGCTCTTCAGCAGCCCTGTTAGGTCACACGCCCATGCACGAATGTCATGATGAATCAGAACCTGCTGCTACCTTTGAGGTTCCAAGTGACATTTAATGACATCATACCGGCTGAAGTATATGTTTAGTTGAACGACTCAGGGCGATGCGGTGTTTTGGCGTGTTCAACAGATCTCCGCGATCTTCGCTGTTGCTCCACGGCAAATCTGCCTCCTCTGATTGGCAGTAAGAGGGAGCATTGCCTTGATGAACGTCCGCGGGGCATGTGTCCTTAGTTCGACCGGAGGGAAACACCCTCAGTCTCATGTAGTCTAAATGGCCTTGCTGCAGCTGCCCACGCTCCACGCAAAGCTCTACTTGCATGTCTCAGGTGCACTGGCTAGCATGTGACCATATTTCAAATGGTGCAAGTGGAGAATGACGGGCAGTTCTTGAGTTTCCGTGACTTGTCACCCTGTTTATCACTACCCACGTACCTCCCAGTAGCGTGGTGCCAAACGACTTTACGATTTCCACAAAGGCTACCCCACAGAAAAATAAGCTGAACTCAAGATGCTGAAGACCGAAACCCAGAACCACGCAATCCCAACATGAACTGTGATCGAAGAATAGCAGCGAGCAGCAGCAGGAGGGGAGTGGTCGTCGTAGCAGAAGCAGCAGCAGCGGCAGCAGCAGCAGAGGCATTTGCAGGGCAAGGACGGCCTTAGGTTCTGTAAGAAACAAAATTTCCAGAAAATTGCTCCCAGCCGTGACGCTCGAGCCAGCTTCTCCAGCTGCTCCTGAGAAACCGTGATGCTCCGTCCATTTGATTTCGTCCAGTCATCTGGAGTCTGCGGGTTTGTAGTGCCTGCCTGCACACCATGGGATAGTTGCAAGGGCAGTTTTCCCATTCTTGGGGTTTTTCTATGAGGCTTTAGAGATCCTGGGATAGTCAGTCATGAAGAGGCTTCCGGGCATCGTGGTCGCTGGGAAGCTCAAAGGCCTCTGATGGCTGCTTTTGCGCTTTTCTTGGGGTCTAGAGTCTAGATCGGCCTGTTGAGCTTGTGCCAAGTGCCGCAAGGGTCATGAGTAGCACCTCGCCTAGAAACCCTCGATGGTCTTCTGACGCTGTAAGCAGAAGTCCAGTTGATATCCTGGTGGTGTCAGCTAGCTCTAGCCGCGAAACCTCGCCCACTATTCCAGAAGATACAGATAGCCCCACTAACGCGACAAGTCCATGCAAACATGTTTTAATCAAAGCCAGTCGCTAAGCTCACCCAGCCCGGAGCTAATTTCAGAATTCCCTCCAGATGCAACTTTTTAATAGTTCAGATCTGAAATGGGCCTTCGGCTTTCATTGAGCCTGCAGCACTACTCAAGGCGAAGCAGACCAGGATAATCCCTGCCTCGTGCGGATAGGGACAATCGCGAGGAAAAACGTGATGCAGAAACCTCAGGCCAGAACTTTCAATTACCACAAACGACAATGGATTCCTGCCTAAACAGGTGCGTATCAATCTTTGTTTGTAGTTTCTGCAGTTGTCAAAAGTTGTGGGACCCACAAGGTTTGCGGCAAATATGTGAGCCGTAAGAGGAGCGTGGAATGTACGAGCATTGGAATATGGGCATGCTCTACGCTGGGCGAACCAAAGTCGGGCATTTGAAGAGAAATTCGTCACCTGTGGCAAAAACTCATATTTTCCTCGATAAGTAGCAGCAAAGACAAATCATGACAACAGCAGAGACGCTACTGATGGATGACAGATTCTCCGAGGCACTGGGCAAACAGCCGACCGTGGAGCGGTACTCGTCCGCCACTTTGGGCAGCGATGCTGTCAAGACGCTGTCGCAGCTTGGAATCTAGGCCTCCATGTGTGTTGTTATCAATTAACGGCGCTGCAGTTGTGGCTTGCATGAAAAAGTAAGGCAGGGTAATTGCAGGGGACATATGAGTTCATTCGCAGAGTGACCAAAAACCTGACGCATGCTTACAGAATCTCTACTTCAAATCTAAACCGTACGCCAACCAAAAAAATGTATTCCCCAACCTTATACAGTGAACCGCAGCCTGGAAGCCCCAGCCAAAGTCTTCTTTGCTGAGCCTTGAGCCCTACTGTAGACCACAGAAGAACTGAATGCAAATCCCAATGCCTGTGGTGCCCGCAAGGCCCGCCACAAGCTGAGCTAGCTGGGAGGCATCCGCTGAGGGGCCCGCCACCTTCGAGGATCTATGTGGGGCTCATGGGTGGTTATAAACAGGGTTTTTCAAGTCCAATAAGCTTTTGATTCTTCATCGGAGGTTCTTATTGAGGTTGGGGCACCCATACCACCAATGTCTACCCATGACACTCCAAGCAGCATAGCTGCACAAATATGTAGGCAGTTGTGGGTCCTTTACAGGGGTTCTTGCTCTGTGATGTCAAGACCCATGCTTCTGCCGCAAGGAGCGCCTGTTGCTCGATGGCACTCATCATATCTCCGCAAACACTGCGGCAGCAGATGGCATACAAGCCGCTGGTGCGCATGCAGTTATTGTAGCCTTGGCTCAGGTACATCTAGTACAACCCCTTCGGTCAGCCACTCAGCTGAAGACAAAATGACAGCAGCACTTCTGAGATCCTGACTAGAGATGTAGTTTGCCAGAATGACGTGAGGCCGGTAAGGATCTGATTCATCCAGAACGCCCAAATCACCTGATGTGAGTGTCAGTCCGCTGCACACCGCGCAGGTCAGGCTAGGAATCCGCAATCAAATGTGCCACTATAGTAGGTTCTGACATATAATATCTTAATATAGCACAATATACCATAATCTAGGAGTAAGATAGTATAATATAGTATGGTATCATTTACGTGGAAACCCTGTTGTTACCCTGTTCAGGAAACCTCCTGACGACTGTTGAAGTGACCTCGACTCCTACGAACCTGGCCTCAAGTCTCCGTCTGCAATTTCTGCGCAGGACATCTGTGCGGCCAAATGGCGAAGGTACTCTGGGCTCTCTGAAAACCTCCAATGCCTGTATGCAGAGCTCCGGTAGAAGTCCGTCAAGGGGATGCGGCCTTGAATCTTCCATTGCCGTCGTCGGCGGCGTAGTAGTACTGGGGACTAGTGGTGGTTGCCGTGGCTGTGGCTTCGGCGGTGGCGGTAGAGCGGTGGTGTAAGCGTTAATTGTAGCAGTAAAAATCGTCGTCGTCGTCGCCGTAGTGGTGGTGGTATTAGCAACTGAAACAGTGGCAGGAGGGAAGGAGGAGGAGTAGCAGCAAAAGCCGCCGTTGCAGTAGTAGGGGCAAAGAAGTAGCGGTCGAGAATGTCGTGTGAGTGCTCCGATGTCCCAAGTCATGCAGCTGTATTCCTTCCCTGGTGCAATTCCAATCTCTTCCTCCCATACCAAAGCCCCAACTCACAGTACACTCAGTGAGACATCTGCAATGCCTCTGAGAGGTGATCACGCGTGCCATGACATGCGTGCTTGCTATAAGTGCTACTCAGAATACAGACATGCCCAGCGCCCGCACCGGTAAATCCAACACCTTGACTTCGAAACACAAATCGCAAGCCTGCCCCTCCCCAACCCCGTCTTGTGTAGCACCTGGAACCTCCCTAAATGGTAGTTTCCATAAATAGGGGGACCCCAATTTAGACCCCCAAATACTATAGTACTTATAATGAGGACCTCCAAAAAGGTACCCCTAATTTTGGGAAACACCCTAAATTCCAAACTCCCTTGAACCCCGGCCACCTGCCGGGATAATGTTCGCCGAGCTGCCAGGCTTACGGCTGCCTCCTTCCATTGACACGAGTCTCGCCTCAAATGGGGGTGGTTCAGGTGGACCCCCCACCCTGTAATAGTGGCTATAAGGGATAAGAAGGATTATACCAGGGTCCTCTTATAGTCCTGTTTACCACTATTACAGGGTGGGGGGTCCTCTTAAGGGGTGGTTCATACCCCGTAATGGATGTATAGGCTGTAGATGGGGATTATTACGCCAATAATGGAGAATCAAATGAAAAGAACATGAAACATGAAAAAATGAGGTGTCCCTTTTTGGGGGGTCGTTCTAACAAGGATTGTAGCACATCAGCGATGATTTCCGGAAGCCCCCTCTATTGGGGTAGATCATGTCGGGATCACGGTTCTATTGCGGCCCCAAAACTTGGCTTCCCTTTGCAAGCAAAGGGTTTTGGGCCACACCAGGCGGGATCTCATTTCAGGCATAGCCGACTTCGGGCAAGGAGGATTCTGATTTTCAGCAAGCACGACTTGAAAGTCATGACTTCTGGGTTTAGTCAACACTGCTCATGAGCCTCCATTACAAATGCCGGAGGCAGTCAGGCTCAATGCTAGAGACCCCAAATAGATCAGACCGTTGGGTGTAGTTTGACAGCTGCATGTATATGGCTTGCGGGTGGGGCCAGCGTAACGTAGCCTTTGCCCTACCCACCTCCTGGGCCCCCAAAAACTCAAATGCAGGAAAGGCATCTTGCAAGATCTTTCAGCTGGTTTCCTACCTATACAACACTCACCCGATGCCAAGCAAAGACACAGAAGTGTTCTCCACTTCGAAAATCATGACATACCCTACCCCAAACCGCGCCTTGAGGTCGGAGCACTCCTGCACGCGCAATCACGGGCATACGTGGTGCCTGCTGGCTGGTCTGTGCCTAGACATCTGAACCTTGAGGTCTCAGGCTGGGGGCATGGAGCTTGTGACAAAGCAAAGCTCGAGCTTCGTCGTGAAGTCCACATGACCCATACCCTCACCTCCCGGATGCTTTTATTGAGCATGGAATTGCAAACCAAATTCAGGTGAGATCAGGTGAGCTCGTGTGCAAGTGCAAAGGAAGTGTTGCACTTTGTTGCATTCTGAAGCTCTCGCTGCAACCTCCGCATGCTCGGCTAGGGTTGACGGGATACGCCCAGAACAGCTCCGGAGCTCCTTGTCATTGAAGCTCGGGAACTCTGTCCCAAAAGCCTCTGCAACTTTGCTGACGGCAGAGAAGCTGTAGCCACCATCCTCTTTCTTAAGAATCCTGCATGGCGGCAAGGGGACGCGGTAGGGTCAGTGCCCTTAGTCGGATGCCCAGCAGGAAGGGCTTCAGGTTTTCCGGGGCCATCTGACTTGTAAGCTGCACTGTCATGGGCATGTAGGTATGGTGGGCAACTGGCAAGTCCCCTGATACTGTTCTACCAGAGTCAAATCTGGGGCTGCCAAGTACAATCCAATGCGCTGTTGAATCCTGTTTGGATTGGATGAGGTGGGAATCAAACCTTCTAAAAATCACGGGTTTCTCATGAACCCGTAATATGGTATTGCACTTAATATCCGGGGCTTCAAGCACAGAACCCTTGTTTATCCATAGATAAGGGCCTGTCTTCCAAATGCCGCAACCATGTTATCGCCGTTGCATAGAGGTCCGTCTTCCGATGCAGGACCTGCAACCGCTTCCTGTTCTTCTCCGGCTCTGCCAAGGTAAGATTCTGGGCTGTAAGCACAACAAGCAAATACATGTCCTCAGCTGTTTCTCCAGGCGCCCTTCATGTGCTGCGAGGCTCGATTTCGTCAACGATCTATGTAAGACGTGCAAGCCTGGACACATTTGAAACCATGGCAAACATATTAAAAGCGTTGGCGGTAGACAGCATGAAACTTCAAACGCAGGCCATGACGTACCAGCGTGAGTACTTGACAAGGGCTGAGTGCCCTTTAGTTACAGGATCAGAGAATGAGTGTTGCAGCTACAGTACATATTGCCAACCGCCCCTTGCCACAAACGAGTTTGGTTTGAGTGCATCACAACACCCCCCCCCCACCCCCCCGAAAAACGCAATCATGCGCGTATATTTTCTAATAAAACACCTAAACCCATACCCTACATACTTCCCATAACCTCGTCAAAGAGACCCTGCTCACCACCAGTAGGAAAATCCTAAACTCCAAACTGTAATCACTAAAGCTGAGCGCGAAGCCGTTGCCATGCTTGCCTGCTCGCGTCTAATGAAACCATGCCTCACATTGGTGTTTCTCAAAATGGGTAGCCCGCAGGTGTACACAAAGGGGCTGTAAGGATATGGTACATTCATGTAAACGTGTATGTGTGTATATATAGATAAGTTAAGTGGTTTTGCCAGCGATTGGGAATTCTTGAAACAGGGGCCCCCAAGATCGGGATATATGTGGGATATCTGGGATGACAAGGGTATTCGAGGGGTCCCAGACTCTATGCCCTAAACCTTAACCCCTAAACTAGGACTTTGCAGGGTGTGTTTTTTTCAACTCCCACTTCGAAGGCTTTGGCGGGTCTGCACATCGCCTAGCTTACGAAATTGAATCCTAGACATGGGCGTACTTCTGAACTCGTGTTGGCCTGCTCCCTTGCTGCTGTCATGTCAGCAAGCCTATGTCCTCTGGAAACCTTATAGTCGAAGCTCATGAACGAAAGCAACTGTAAAAGAACGACATGTTGGAGGTGCAGAATGTTGTGGTAATCTGATTCAACCGTGAGCCGTTCATCACGCCCCCCTAGCAGAAACCATCTTGTCGGCACTCTGAAGCCTTGTTGAGGCTTGCAGGGACCAAGTTCCCCCCGAAGGCTCGCTGAGTTTTACTTTGCCTGCTTCGGGCCACATACTGGAGCCCTCTCCAAACAGCTCTTGCGCTGTGTCCACATGAATTTATCCAACGAGTGGCAACGGCAGGTCCAGGGACTCAAAGACCTTTGCCATTTGATTCTGCGACTCCTGGCTGCAAGCCAGGTAGGTCAAGCAAGCATGAGGATCATGCTTGCAAATTTCCGCCAGAACATACTGGGATCCTCAAGTGCGTTTGTTTCCTTGGGCTGTTTCGGCTGCAAGTCTGAAGGAAGCTGCTTCCAGATGTATGTAATGCTGCACCCTGCCTTTAACGATCCCAGCAGAAGAGCAAATTGCGGGGGTGGGCAAAGGAAACAGGAAAGCTGAAACGCCAGCTGCCCCTTTCCGCAATGCATCAGCAAATGTCTGAGACATAAGAGCTCTGAAACGAAGTTTGTATCGATGGCCAAAGCTTGGATACCCTAACAGGGGCTCCCAATATGCTCAAGTGCGACACGCCACTTTGCCAGCACACCTGGTGTCCCTGCACTGCAGTTGGAAATTGATTTGGTAGAGGTCCCTCTACTTGAATCATGTTTGAATATGCTGCTCCTGGAACACGAGATCTTCGATAACAGCCGCAATCTCCACCAAGTCTTCCAAAGAGGCACCTGCATTTCCAGGACAGGTGCACATGGGGGAGGGCTCAGGGGAATATTCTCCCGAGTAAAACCCTGGTGTTAGTATTCAGTAAGGTTATCTTCTGCTCAATTAATGTCCACGCTTTCTTTAGTCGTAGTTACCATCCTTGTTCAGAGAATCAAATGGCGCCGTCGATGTTGCATAAACTCCTCAGATCGAGGTTCCCTCTGACAGCGGCTGGCAAGGGAGTCGGATTGCACCCTTCGTTGCCTCAATGATCAACCCTCCACCCTGAACCGCCACCCTCGCTCCTCCACAGTACAAACACCAATCAGCGACTGCCCAATGGACACGCGCTCTCCGGACCTCTAGGCAAAACTCATCCATTCTGTCGTGAAAGGCTCAAACAGACAACTTTATCATTTGCCAAGCCCTGTAGCTTGAGGGGCAATACATGATAGGTGCTGATGGGTATTTCTGAAAGCTAGGGCGTTCTCAGTCTCGCAAAAAATGGGATCCTTATGGCAGGGACCACCCAAAAAAGACGCAGACTCCAAAGAAACATCGCAACACACTATTCCCAGAAAACCATCGCACAGATCCTAGACATTCCCCCTCAGGTAGGTGTGTGGATAGATAAACCTGTATATACATATATACTATATACATTCTTATATTTCTTTATATATATATATATCTCCCCGACAAATGCATACAAAACCCTAGAACTTTGGAAAGCTTTCAAAGTTTCCATCCCACCTTCGCTCTGCTTCGCCTGCTCGAAACGCTGCTGCAGATAAGAAGGTACCCAGCTCTCCCAGGCCTTAGCTTTTGTTTGGGGTTGTATAGGGAGAATGGAAAATAAAATGGAAACTACCATATTATAATAGGGTATATATTGGGGTTATGTTCAGATAGGGAGAATGGAAAATCAAAATGGAAGCTACTATAGTACATGTGGGGTTATATAGGGATAGTGGAAAGGATAATGGAAGCTACTTTTAAGAATTGAGGGTCCCTTTACAGGGAATAAAGGGGCTACATGTAGGGGTATAAAGGGATATGTGGGGGGCTATGGGGATTATGTCGAGGTATATCAGGATGTGCAGGCTGTAGGGCCACATTAATTCCAAAAACTAAGGTTTAGGGCTTCTGTCCCTGCTAAGGGGATACACGTATGGAGATGTAGAAGTTTAGGGGTAGTACCCCAAGATGGAGAAACACATGGAAAAGACAACGGAAACTCAACTGGAAGCTGTGCTTATATGGCGGTTGTGGGAGCAGGGGACAATAGGACGGACTAGCCATTGTGTCAAGCAGCTCTTGTGACGTAGGCTTGTCGCTAAAAGCCTACTCGCTGAGGCACAAGTTGCCGAAAGCTTGCAACCAAGGATCTTTACGAAGCCGCTCGGGCTGTGTCTTCCAAGTGCCTGCACAAGACTTGCAAGCAAGTAGTACTTCACAACCTCTTTCGTGTGGGTTTGAAGAGCTCAAAGGTCATTCGTTCAGGTTGGGCGTTTGCTGCCCATCATTGTCTAGGTCTTTGCCCTAGTTGGGGGTGCGAGGCAACAATCAGAAATGCTTGGGGATCTGCTGTCTATCGGGCTAACCCTCAAGGAGTGCATGTTCAATAGTCTTTGCTGTTACTTGGCTCAGGTTGTAGGAACAGTACGGGTAGAAGAGGACCCTTTCTGGAATCTGGAGGGATTCACGTGTGACATCTTGGGCTGGTAATGGCTAGTAAACCCTGGTTCACAGGCCCTTGTGAACGTGATTGGCAAGGATCTCCGTCAGATGGTGCGGTCGGCCTTCTGGTTCCAGACCTTTCACCAACCAGCTGCGCTCGTTGAGGAAGAAACGGAAGAGCGCGTATCTGGTGGCTTGGTGGCTCAAGCCTCCGCCGTGGGCTGTTACTATTGTTATCCTGACCCTTCTTCATAATATTTGCAAGCAACAGGGCTAGGGGGTGGGGTGTCTACCAAAACCACTTGCATCCAAATGAATGTCGTCAAGTCAGGCTTATCCTGACCTCCCCCTCCCTTGTGTATAAGTTTTGAATGTTCATGCAGGCATGCACTCCTGCTCACCAACATTGATTTTTGACATCTTTGTTTTCACCAAAGTCCAGCCTCCGTTCGGAGTCTTTGCCAAAGTCCGGAAAATGGGCTCCAAGTCGGAGCGAAGATGCAGCAAACGTGAAGCATTTTGCAGATCGTGGGCCATCTGCTGTGCGACCAGATTGTCCACGTCATTCCGATTGAAATACTCAACATCCAGGAACTTGATATGGGAGGTTCCGCGAATATTTCCTTCAGCGGAGCTGTGTGCTGCTGCCAAGCACCAGAGGGCGGCTTGAACTCCCACAATTGCCCTGGGCATTTTCTTTCAGCATAGATCACAAAGAAATTGGCAAACGCCTGTGCCAAAATGCTGCAGAAGCTTACTCGTGTGACAGCTACTGTAGATTGGTTCTCGCAGTTCCGACGAAGAACCGTTGGGGCTAGGGTTCTCACTTTCATGTCTTTCTGGGGTCAAACTTTTACAAGGCGGCTATAGTATCCAGGAACAGGATCAGGATGTCACTGAATGAAGGTACTGCAAAGCGTGAGCCCTTTTTGGGGGGGTTCCATCGTAACCTCTCTGGGGGTATGATTGATCTTCCTCAATACGCTACTAGTAGCATCTAGTAGCAGCAGTTAGCAGACTCTGGCATACTTTGGGCGTCAAGGCCTGGCCGTCAGAAATACAGATGCCAAGCAGTCAGGAACAGGGGCCACGCAACACAGCTATACAGAAGCTGTAGTAAGAATCCCTCACAGGACATACTAATCGCATGGTGGGTTCCATTTATCTTTGCTTTCTCGGCTGGCAACCAGCAAGCCAAGCGCACCTTTCCTGGGGCAAATACCTCGATCGATGGACCTGTGCTGATAAGAGTTTGGGCGAATAGGGTTGCAGTTTTGAAAAGTATGTCTTTCAGTTCAGTGTCTTGAAGCGGATAGAGGCTTAAGGTACGAATGCAGGACTGGGGGTCCAGCGTCGACGGAGTTTGCGGCAGTCATTGGCATTGTCATGGTCGTGGTGGTAGTCGCGGTGGCAGTCGTGGTGGTATTCGTGGCGGCGGTGGCGGTGGCGGCGGTGGCATATTTTTCAGATTGCTATCAACAGCAATTCAATGAAGCAGTGGTGCCAGCGCATACACGGCATGTGATGTTGCGGGTGGTTCAGACTTGCCTTCTTCCAGTAAGCAGATAAGTCAACCTTGCATCGATGCAGGGCTGGAACGCTCTTGGAATGCGGCGGCGAAGAGCCCCACAATAGCACCATTATACCGCAAGCAGCTCGAGATACCAATGCATCTTGCATAGGCTCTGCCACAGTCAAAGGTCCGATTCCCAGTACGTAGTGCCATAGTTAATACTGATCAAGCTATTACTTGAGATTGGGTGGGGGCGCAACCACGCATTCTACGTGATGGCCCCCCATGACCTTCCACATCCCGGGTAAGCCCTGTGTATGCCAGATAGTAGTTGATCAAGATTCCTGTCACTGTTTCCCTTCATTTTTTATTTATGCACGTTGGGTAGGGTTTAGGGTCTAGGGTTTAGGGTCCCAAATAGTTTCCCAAGGACCTTTAGATCAACCCCCAGATATCCAAATCCCTGCAAGGCCTTACACATCCCCTCAAAGCCTAAAACCTCATAAGCCCGATAAAGCCTATGAACCCCATAAGTCCTATAAACTCCCTAAACTCACCCTGTAACCCCTGTAAACCCCCTAAACCCTAAACCCCGTAAACACTAAAAAACCCATAAGCCCCATAAAGCCCATAAAAATCCATAAGCCCTTCTAAGCCCTATAGACTCTAATAAGAACCCTGTAAAGCTATAACCCCACCCCCCACTTGCAAGTCCCTCCATCATGCCCAAGGCCTGCTGCTGCCGGGATAGCGGCCATGACCTCGCAGAAGGTCCAGGCCTCAGGAGAACTTTCGATTGTTATTGATATATTGGGGTCATATTGGGATAATGGAAAAGAAAATGGAAACTACTATAATAATGGGTTATATAGGGGATTATGTTTCTGTTTTACTCTTGTTGCTATAGTAACCATGATTACCATTATCGTGGCTTGGATTGAGAATTTGACGATCCCTTCTGTAGCACTCGTCCTTCAAGTTGGGATGGGGCCCTTCAGTGAACTCCACAGTCAAGATCTAGAAGTGAAGCTCAAACTGTGTTCTGCTTTAGACTACGTCCGCGATCCCACAATGCTAGACAGTAAACTGAAGCATCGCCAGCCTCACCTTGAACAAATGATCGCAACCTGCTGGGAGCAATAACAGAAACAAGGAAAAGTACTACTGGTGGTAAGTCCAATGCTGACAATCTCTGCTGTGCGTAATGAAGCGGATGTCAATGGCAAGAGGAAGCATGGCGATGAGCATGGTGTGTGATGGTGCTCAGAATGACATGGGTAGTTCCCACAACCTGGGCCCCATTTTTTGTGAATAGCCCACATGTCAACAAGCTCGGCTCCACACCCGCCGTGCCCAGAGTGTATGCTGGAAGGGCGGACCGCTGTCGCGGGAGGTGGTGTGGGCAGTGGCCTCATTCCACGTTTGGATGTTTCATGCTGAATTCGGGGGACAGCCTAAATTGCAGATTTCTTGATTAAATTGCACTTTTTGCTCGATTGAACTGTGCTAAGATGGAAAATGCAAGAACTGCTTGAAACCTATTCTTAATGTTATGTCCAAGGCATTTCTTCACAAGGATTTCGGTTCTGGGAATCTAGCATGGAACCAGAGACACACCAAAAAACACAAACCAGCTGCACCCTACTCTGGTCTAAGTCCGTACTGGGTGCATTGAGGCCTTGTTTCTAAGGAGCATCCTATTGGGCACTCCAAACACTAACAAACCTTTCAAGTAAGCTCTACATCCACAGCTCTACATCCATAGGCGCCATGAACTTTAAAAATCCAACTTAAATGACCCCTGCTGGCCTTGCCCAGGGCTCCTCCACCCGCGTGCCCCGTGGCCTTAGCCAAATCAAGAAGTGCACTGGAATTGGTCAAACAAACTGCATGGAATTTGCTTCAAACTGTAGGTGCCCTCTGGTGTACCGTGCGGCCTTTAGTTTCCTTGACATCATGGCCTTGAAGCCTGCGACAGTCTCCTGGCTAATAGGGGTCCACATTCTATACCTCAACTGCATAAATTCTTGTGGACACATGGGGGATTGTCAAAATTATGGTCCCTTTTGGGTCCCTATTATAATACGGGGCCTAATACGGGGCCTAATTTAGGGGACCCAAAAAGGGACCATAATTTTGACAATCCCTCACATGATTTTCTGAAACATGCATCTGACAGCCCCCCATCTCCCGGGAGCTGCGTTCATCTGAAAATTTGAAAAGGCGAACAACAGCGACCATTCTACAAATGATAATATTAACTCCTTAAAGGGGTTATATAGGGGATTATATCAGGGATTATAAGGGAGGATACTAGGAGTTTAGACTATAGCTGACCTAGACTACCGAATGCCCAAAGGTCCTGTCTTGTAGTAGTGGCTACTCTTCTGGGTGTCTGGAGGCTTCAAGTATATCGCAGACCCCCTGAAGCTTGGACGCCAACTCCCTCATCCTCAACCTGAACCCCCAAACCCGAAACCATAAAAGGCAACTGAAATTCTAGACTCCAAGCCCCCAAATCCCGAAACGCCACCTCCAGTGATCCCTGAAACATAGAGCTCTAAAACCCAAAACACTACAACGTTCGCAGAATTACATAATACTAATATTACTTAATAATATCACTAAATTATGTTTTTGTTTGTTATTCTAATACTCATGATAACCCCGCCCCTAGGCCGCCAACTGAGGATACTTTGCCAGGCTGGCAGCGACGAAGGCGGATGGATTTCGTACCTTGGGATTGGTGGGGCGTGAGGGGCGAGGATGATAAATACTACTACTACTACTACTACTACTGCTGCTGCTACTACTACTACTACTACTAATATTAATAAAATTACTAAAAATAATATCAATGAGGAGGACCCCCCACCCTGTAATAGTGGTATCATAGGAAAATAAGAGGACCCTAATATGATCCTCATTATCCCTTATAGTCACTATTACTGGGTGGGGGGTTCCCCTAAAATATTAATACTAATGGGACCCCGCACTGAAGCTAAAAGGGCCTTTATCAAACTTGGCGGGCACATTGCGCATGGCTTTTCAAGAGGAATCATACAGGGAAGTGAAAGGTAATACATCCGGAGGATAGCGTTGAGGTGTGCTGAGGACAGAGTAACTCTGACTTTCAGAAACATGGTAGTTTCCTAAAATAAGGGGACCCTAATATAGACCCCAAAATATTATAATCCCTATCCCAATCAGTCAGGTAATTACCCCTAATTTTGGGGAACCCCCCCACATCCATATCCCTCACAGCTCGGCCGCCTAAACCTATGCTGAGGCAAGATCCCCCAAATAACAAACCGAACAAGGACATGCGTATAATAAAGTCCTACACGAGCGAGCACCAACTAGTTTTTACTCCAATAATCAGGCTCGTAGCAGCATATGCTGGGTATGGTATATGCTGTGGCAAGTCGCTACAGAGACCCTCTCACGGTAGCGATGAGGCTTAGGTTCCGCTGCACTCTGCCGAGTTATGAAGATTTGTATTTTTGTAGCCCGAGGTGCTGCCCCATATTCTCTTTCAAAAGCAATCTCCCTCAGGATGGGTGTCATTCAGAAGTTGTGAAAGGCCTCCAGCCCAAAACCGCGACAAATTCTGGAGGTTGCCAGCATGGGGACTGTAGGAAAAACTCTTTCAAGAGAGGTTACAAAAGCTATTCTCGAAAGCCCATGCAATATGAACTGGCATCCTCATGAGTCAGGCATTCTGTCCCAGGAGCCTTCAATATTGAAGCTGGGGCGGGGAGGCTCACATTAAAGGGGAAGGGACTATGGGGCTTCCTGAGTGGTGCAGACGCATGCTGCGGTGGCACGTGTGTAGCAAGGTTCTGCAAATGCACCACTTTGTGAGGCCGCAGCATCTCCCTTCTTGAGAATGTCCTCCTGGGCGTGAGGAACATTCGGTCATAGGAGTAGCTCTTGACATGCTCCATTCTCTAACCGCCTTGTTTGTGGTAATGATGGGGTACTAACCCATGCGCACGCGTACAGCTTGACACGGCCAACGTGCCGGCGAATGTAAGTCGAGCACCACCACCTCCAAAGCTCGCTCAGCATCGCAGGCCTCCGAAAATAGACAATAACAATAGTCATAATGGCAACACTATGTAGTAATATGTAGCAAGAAAAAATGGCAGCTGCTGCAGAACCCTAACTCAACCCCACTGACAAGCAGCTTCCTGCTGGCCCTGCAAGAAATCAAGCAGCTGCGTGGCAAAAGGGATCTTAGCTTGGAGGCACTATATGCGCAGGTTTACACATCAGCTAGCTGGCGCCAGCCTCAAATTTCTGAAGCACCTAGAAAGGTGACATTGGGGCTTTACGAGGTCCGCCGTCTCGATTTCTTTCAAGATTTTGTAATAAACGAAATCTAGCCTTTAATGAAAATGCAAATTCAAAACCTTCTAAACCCTCCTTTACATCTGGTGTTTCTGGACCATTGCCCGGGACACAGCTTAGAGAGGTTGCGAGCCTTATCCTCCAGGACCCAGATCACAAAACGTGCTTTGCTGGTCTCTGATGAAAAAAGACACCAGCTTCTGCAAAAAAAAAATTCATTGCAGATGTGCAGTCTTGCTACACTACAAACCACACAAGTTCATAAAGACGGAGCATGTGTAATATGGGTTGCACGCAGAGCCCTGAGTGGGCCTAGCTTCAGACTCCCAACCTTCAAGAAGTGCATGCTGACAATCCTGATGAGTGGTAGTTTCCCAAAACAGGGTGACCCCAATATGGACCCAAGATGCTATAATCCTTCTTATTGGGATCCCCAATAAGGCAATTACCCCTAATTTTGGGAATCCCCTGAGTGGGCCTAATTACATGGAATCAGCCTCCAGCTTCCACAAGCTCAAAACCCCAAACAGGCCCAATAGAACCTGTTCAACATTATCTCCCTGGTGCTCAGGAGGGTTCTAGGGATAATTATTTGGGAATATATAAGGGCTACTATAGGGATCCATCCCCCCATGCCCTCCTAAGCACAAGGGAGTTATATCTTGATTCTAGAGTCCTCATTAACCCTGAACCCTTAAAACCCTATTCCTTAGGCCTCTAAGGCGTGCATCGCCGCATCATCCAGCGATTCTCGGAGCTGGGGATGAGAGTTCAGCCTGGACCCCATCCCTCCTTTCAGGAATTCATGTGGGTGGTTGTCAAAATTATGGTCCCTTTTTCGGTACCCTAAATATTAGGTGCCGTATTATAATAGGGATCCAAAAAGGGACCATGATTTTGACAACCACCCATGTAGAAAAGCTGTACACATGCCCCTATTCATATATGGATTTCCCCAAATTAGGGTTTGGGTGGGTTTCCATCATCAGGTTTATAGTGTTTTGGGGTCTCTCTTGGAGTCCCCCTCTTCATGCAAGAAACAAGCATTCACATTCTCAGGTTTCACAGCCAGGCTTGTAGGGAGAGGGTTTTGAGAAATGCCCAGATCACCGCCCTCAAATAGAAAAATCTTCTATACGGATGCGTGCTAATTCTAACAGGAGCCTCTGGACCCTGTATTGGACCCTCTGCGAACCAATGAGAAACCTGGGCAGGCCAAGTAGCCAATGAAACCAACGGATGTCTAAACTATCTCTGTATGGTCGTTTCCCAAAATAGGGGGACCCTAGTATATACCCAAATATGCTATAATCCTTACTATGGGGAACCCCAATAAGGTACCTTTTTTTGGGAAACCCCCGTATCATCCTGGGCACTGGGATTCAGAGTCATGGTTTTGAGTTACTTCTTGGTCATGGCAGCGTTTGACATAGGTGTTTGATTGGATTTAGGCTCTGACGCTCGGAAACCAAAGTAAAACAAATGCTTATCATTGGCTTTTGGCCCTGAACTTGGCACTGGTCAGCAGCAGCCCTGAATCCCAGAAAACCTTCGTGACACCAAGGCTTTTATTGGTCTTATGCTCTGAAACCTCGAAAACCTTGGTAAATCCAAGGTTTCCAAACTATCTCTGTGTACTCGTGGGGCATTGTTTCCTACACCGTTGGTTTCGTGTTTTTTGCGGTGTTTAGCAATGGTTCTGAAGGAAAACCTTGGTAAACCAACGTTTTTCCTTGGTTGCAGGCTCTGAAACCTCAAAAATCTTGGTAAGACTAAGGTCTTTCGTTGGTTTGAAATCCATTTATCAAAAACCGTTTGTAACTGTTTTCGGCGACGTCTCTAAAAACCTTGGCAAAATCTAATAGGCTTTTGATTCACTTGATTTCTCAGATCCAGGACTCCTGATTTTCTCTATATGTAAAGCCCTTACTAAATAAGCTTCTATAAGAGTGGAATTCTCAGACCCTAGACTCCTGGTTCTCTCTAATGGTTTTGAGCTTTCAAGCCTACATCCACCAATGACACACCTAAAAAAACACTAGGAAAACCAAGGTCAGCCAGGGGGGGGTCCATAGGGGTCTCGCAAGGGTGTGTAGGGATTCTTCGGCAGCTTGAAAGGCTTGAAGTCGAAACCCACACTACTGACTAGGGTTTAGGGTTTAGGGCCTAAACTGACTATAATTTCGGTTGCCATGATTCCATCATTAATCATTACAGTACAGAAAATTACAGACTGACCAGCAGCCGGCATTAGTATTTGCAGGGTCCCGCTTGGGATCTGTCAGCGCACATGTAATCCCTAGCAACGCTTCAAAAACAGTGGCTTGTAGAATCCCCATGACTCACCCCAAAGCCCTCAACCTCAGCCAGAAACAAAATCCTCATGGCAAGGGCCTACCAGAGGGAGCCATGTCATACGCAGGGATATGTAGGGATAATAAATCGGGAGCCCGACTTTGACACATGAAGGCAATTCTGAAACGGGCTTGGTGCCCAACAGTCGGTGCAGGGCGTCCTGGCGCCTGAAACTCTTGCAACGAGATCCAAGGGAAGTTCAGTAGGGTTCCGAGGAATGTGCGAAGATACAGGTGATGATAGTCGGGGCTGAAATGGCAAAACTGGAATTTTCGGAAATGTGGAGGACAGTACTTGCCTGCTACCCCTGGGAGTGTGCGTAACACGCGCCTTGTGCCAAATAATGTTGGAAGAGTTTTTGTTCCACCCGTCTGGCTTTTCCCACCCCCCATAGCTCGTTTCAGAACCTCGATGGTGAAAGCGGGTTGGGGTGCTTAGGGAACGGCGTAAGAGAGGGCAGAAGGGTCAGCGGTCAGCGTCTGAATTGACAGCTAGTTGACAGTTGACAATAATCCGTAGTTACAATAAACCGTTCTAGACCACTGATTCGACAACTACAGCAGCTGAATTGGCGACTGCAATGGAATTGTTTTATACAACCGCTGAATCGGCAACCAACTGTGAATGTGAACAGGAGGCCAAGAAAGGCTGCTTCAGCATCCAAAAGCGCTGAACCACAACCTGACTTTCCTTGTTCAGGCTCTAGGGCGGGCAGCCTGGGGCTGTTTACATACGCCAGATATCGCCAGATAAGGTGTGAGCAGGGGTGTGGACCACGCATACACGAGAGCCCCTAGAGCACAAGTAGTCATCTGTGTTCCGAGATTTCCGAGAAATCACCTTGGAGGTATCTGGCGGGCATACGCCTCTGTATCTCCTGCTCCGGAGCCGGGGGAAATCCGCGCTACCCATATTATGGAATACGCTCATAGGTGTGGGCTGTCCAGGCAAGAAACCGTCGACCCCAGGGTCCGCACAAATCCATGGCAGAGAAAAATGCTGTCAGGGCTTCGGGCAGACACAACTTTCTGGGGTTGGACAAAAATGGAGCAGGATTACAAAGCTTCCAGGGGTGGAAAAAGTTAGGCCCTAATTAGTCCAGAAGGGTCAATGAATCTGAGTAAGCTTCTCTAAACCAGTTGTTCATGATTTTGCCATCAAAAAAATTCGGAAATGCCCGGACAGTTTTGATGAAGACACCTGAACCAATCCTTGAATGCCACCTCTTTGGAAGCAGAGTTGATTTTCTGCTGGTGCATGCCATAGCACAACACTTGAGATGTTTATGGCACTTATGCGGATGCTCAATGTCGCCTTGCATTGCTGCATCCTTCTTTCATGAAGCAGAATTTTGATTGTGTTGGTCTTTTGGTGGGCATTTGCAAGCGGCAAGAAAAGCAGCAAGCGCAACAGGTTGCTTACAATGCCTGACATTGCTGGCATTTGCCAGGTCGGTAAGTATGCGATCCCTTGCTAAGGTCCCTGCGCAATATGCGGCGGTGGGGCAGAAGATAAAGCCTGCCCATGCAGCATCGCACAGGAAGCTGGTTTACTTAGACAAGTGGCTGAAAGGCGGGGCCTATACATGCAGACAAAACTTCTGGAATATATTGTCTTTCGCCCCGCCGAATTTAGCACTAGCCCCTTCAACCGTACGGGTGAGCGTCATGTCGCCATCCGAGAAAGCCCTGATGATTCACACGGGCCTTGACGATGAACGCCGACGGGTTGCGAACGTCCCCTTTGGCATCCATGTCCTGAGAGGATGCCTTTTTGGGTTGAGGGCTGAGGTCTGGCCAGACTTGCCTTCACTGCAAGTAGCAAGTTTTAGGAACCCCCAAAAAGCGAGAGCATCCAAGCTCAACACACAGTTCCTCGGCCCTAGATACGGAAACGCAGTTACAAAACGCACATGTTTATGATTCTCCTGAGCCTGCTGGAGGACTGTACCCAGTGTTGAGGAAACAACTTGTGTGCATCTCGGACCTGAATGTTCCCTAGTGTCCTTGTTCATGTGTAGTGGTCGGAAACCCTGACCCTTGAGGACCCCTCAAAGAATGGTAGACCATGTCACTCCCTGTTGTTTCGAGAGCCAATACTGCACATGTCTGCTGCAGGTGAGCAGTTGAATGGAGCATATACGCTGCGATAAGGAGGCATTGCTTCCTCTGTTTAGCAGTGCAGGCCCCTTAAAGGATTGAATAAGGAGTCGAGTCCATGCCTGAAACCCGCCAAACTCTGAACCAACTGCAGGTCCTGCAGAACTTGCTCCACACGTCCCGGGTCCTCAGTTGCCGCAGCACATGCGGCTGCATACAGTGAGAGCTGGCCCGACACCGGTCTCCTAGAATGTTGCCCCTGCTTCCCGGCCAACATGAAGTTTTGTTGTAAGTTTCTGTGCAATTGCAGGGGTGGGTGGCTTTCTTAACAACTCAGGGACCCAACTTAACTTGGACTGGACTCCGAGTCGACACAAGGAGCCCTACTAGAGGCCCCAGAGAAGCCCTCAGTCTGGAGAAGCTGCCACAAAGCTCAGACCACTGCAGAGTCAGCAAGCTTCTTGAGGGCCTGCATCAGCAAAAGATCAGCCCTAGGATAAACCCTAGGTACTAGACACACAGGTGGATCCTTTTAGCGGTTCTTATATACTACCTACCTAGAGAAGCTCGAACCCGAAAATTCACAGGTTGCTGATAAACCAGGGGGAAAACAAAGTTCCTGGTCCAAGTGCAAACCCATAAATTAAAGATTGGTGTTTAGTAATCTACGGGGTTTTATGGGTTGGGAACCGCTACTTTACTGGAAAATCGTTTTTTCTTGCGGGAAACCGGTTATTCGGGGCCATGCCTGCGAAAACCAATTGCAACCTAAAAATCTTCAGGTTCGAGCGGGTCTAGGTACTGTAGTCTCCTTAGACCTAGAAAAAATGATAATTCGAAACATTCCATAGGGTGATGCTATGATAAATGTAAAAAAATCCTAAGGAGACTGCAGGGTAGTGTGACCCCAACCCTGCAATCATGCAGCCAGCCACAATCATGGAAGGCGGACTCGAGAGGAAAGATTGTGCTGCGTTACGGGCAATATACTATCATATTGGGATTATGTAGGGGTAGTGGAAAATGGAAAAACTACCATACTACTATAGGGTATATAGGATACGTAGGGATCATCCAATATTACGAATTCTAGCATACCCTCATACAGACCCAGGCTACAGCAGGTGCCCCACAGCAAAAGGTGTCCAGAGCTTGGCCGCAATTGGTAGTTTCCCAAAATAGGGGGACCTCAATATAGACCCCAATATACTATAGTCCTTATTATGGGGACCCCCAAAATGGTACCCCTAATTTTGGGAAACCCCCATTTGAGCCGTAATTTCCTGAAGCACCCGTGCCTGGTTGTCCAATCTCTGGCGGATGCGCGGGAATCTCAGCAGAATGTGCTCCACCTTGCTTTTCAGGGAGTTTTCCTTTGGACCCTTAGGGTTTGTACCCTTGGGTTTTGGGTCCCTAAACCATGGATTCTGGCCCTCAATAAGGGTATTTGGGACCCAAAACTTAGGGGTACAAACATTAAGAGTACAAACTTAAAGTCTTTGAGCTTTTGACATCGCAGGCCAATAAAAAAGACATGATGGTACAGCTCCATCTGGTACTGTACTACCAAAATGTTTGACCAAAATGCGATTCCAATGACCACCCCTGAAGACTTTGGTTTTGGCAAACGTTGCTGAGGTTGATAACTTCATCCTCAAAAGGCATAATCGTAAATCATAACGTCTTGCAACACCTACAAAATTTCCATCTGATCCTCAGGTCCATGTCAAACAGCGGGCCATAATTCCCTTGATTCCTCCGCAGCCGTAAAATCTGGGGCGTCTGCTTCTTGCTGCTCATCAGCTACTGACGGCTGTGCCGGTATATACGCGTGAATCGGCCTGGCCCAGGACATCTTGAAAGTCGCAAACAAGATAACAGCTTTGCTAGAATGCGCTGCGTAATTCGTGGTACCAGCATAAATGTCGCTGGTCTTTGTGCACGACACGACTACTATCGATTACTCAAACAGGCACGGAACTCCGAATGGTGTACGGTTTGTTGTTTGTTGTCCTGGCTCATGGCCATGAACAAATTGACGAGCTGTTCTCGTTTTCCTTTTTTTTTTTGGGTTTGTGCTGACGTTCGCGTTTTTGGTGAAGCTGTTATTGCCTATAGAATTATGTCCCTCGCACACCTCACATGACGCATAAAAAGCCGCGCATCATTCAGGCCCTTTAACATGAGAACAATCTTCGCGGGGCCCTTTGGCAGTGCTATGCTAGTTTCAGGGAGTGCAAACAGCATCCCCGTCTGAACATGAGATGCCTCTAACGCAGTCTAAGGCGTGCCGCATTCCTGGCTGGGATTGCTCAATATATCCCCAATATACCCCGTATATAATCCCTTCATAATCCCTATATAAATCCCTATAAGATCCCTACATAACAGCTTAACCCCAAGAAGCATCCCAAGCTTCTTAAAGTGAGGAAACCTAAAAAGCCTTGCAACTGAGTAGAAAAATTCCCCTAACGGAGAGTTTAATTTGAGGCAACCCTAAGGCTGCAGACTTCCCAAAGATTCATCCGGGGAACCTCTAAAAAACATATATGTAATATACTTATATATACATATACACATATTGTATGCATGTGTTCCGACCTGCTCCTTAATGAGTTGGACATAACTTGGACAAGTGCCTGCATGCAATCTCAAGGCCTGGTAGGTCGCGAGTCTCTGGGCGGTGGTGGTGGTGGCCCTCTGGGCGTGTGTTGCGCGGATAGCGCCTGCCAAGCTACTGGCTTCAACATGTGAATCGCGCAGTACAGCACAGCAAATGCTGAAGTTTGAGAAAAGGAAATTGTGACCGGTACGCCACGCCTGCCTAGCAGAAGCCGGTTCAATTTGCTGGTTTGGAGTTTATAGGGTTGTGTGATTGCAGCCATGATTCGGGTTCACTCACATAAAATGTGAAACCTCCAGACGAGCCTTGTCGTAACCATTTACATCCCTAGGGCCACTATGCGGCTACTCCCAAAGGGACCCCGATTGTGGGAAGCACCCCAATTTTTTCGACATGGATGTGTCACGCACATCCTGGGTGCAGCAGCGCCGCCTTCATGACAAAGGCCGAAGGGTTGTGCAAATCGCCGCGCATTGCCACGTCTTGCAGAATCTCTTCCGCACGAGCAGGGTCCTCACTTGAGCGCAAAGAGTGAACTAAGTCCCTACGCTTTCATGATGCTATTCGGTAGTTTCCCTAAATCAGGGGAACCCGAATATCGACCCCAATATGTTATTATGTAGTCCTTTTTTGGGGGTCCCTAAAAATGTACCCATATTTTTGGGAAATTGAAATTTCCTCCTTGCATTTCAGCCGAACAGGGACAAGCAGCGGCCCAGGAAGCACTTGAACCGAGAAGACTCTGAGACCCTCGCAGCGTCTAACAGCCTGGCGACAAGCAAGCTTTACTGGTGCTTAGTAGTGGGTAATATGGGAATACAATCTCTATACCATATATTCCCTTATGTATTCCCTACTAAGAACCAGCAAGTAGCAAGGAGCCGGCGAGCTTCTATAAAGCATGGGCCCCGTTGTAGCCTGATTCGACTTGAGCCCTATTAGCTTATTCTGGATGGATTGCTTGTGCTTGTGCCGAACAGCTTGCCTTCGTCGAGCCCGCTCGTCCAGTTTCTCATCAATCCTAAGCTCACGATCAGACCGCTGCCTTCAGATGGCAGAACAATCTGATTGACAGCTTTCCAGTCTGCATGGCAAACCCACAAACCGCCCAGGTCCGAAGACCCACTTCTGAGACCAGCCTGCCCATTACTTCGTTATTACGCTCGTGGATAGCAGTTGTCAACATGATGACCGCAAAGGATGAATGTAGATATTATATATATATATATATAGTTGTTAACCATTCACTTCCCCAGTCCCTTCTGAGCAGCTGGTATGCACGCTTGCTGAGACATCTGCTCCGGGAAGTAGTCCAGCACGTTCTGGCCAAAGCAGCCCGTGATGGGTGGATGGGGGGCAGGGTATGTGCAGTAGGCGACTCTGAGGTAGCTTGAACCCATCATCCTGCCCTTGCTGAAGCATGCTCTTTTTTCATATGCAGCAAAGTCACAACAAAAGCATGCCAAGACTATGAACCACGTGGCTGCTGCTTCCCCGTACATGACAAGCTTCGCATTTTGCCTCTGCAAGCGCCCGGGCCTCTTCAGGCGCAGCTGGCGGTGCTCGATCAGGCATAGGTGGCGCATATTCTCGCTCCCTGGCCAGCCCTCTGGGCACTGGCTGCGCTGATGCAGCCTGGCAAATTATGCTCCTAATGCCGGCTTCACCAACCCATCCGCAATGCCTCTACGATTGGACTCCCTTGGTCAGACCAGCGGCAGAAGGGGTCGGTTGAAGGGCACTTCATGTTCCCGCACAACACTGAGGTTATCCGGCAGGCCTTCATTACGAAAGCCGATGGATTCATCACGTCGCCCCGGGCTTCAATGTCTTGCAGGATCTGTTCTGCGCGAGCAGGGTCCTCAGCTGCTTCTGGCATGCTGGCCCAGTACTTCCTTGCGAGCAAAAGTCCCGGAGCAAAGCTTTCATGTTTGGATGGCAGCATTCCGGGCCATGCTTTGGGGCTCAATTTATCCATGCCCCACCGGAAATCTGTAAACGCACGTTTGTTTGAAGCAGAGGAGGAAAACCATTTCTACCGTCCACAGTACAATTTTGTACTGCCCGAGGTAGGAGTATTCGCAAACCCCTGCTGTATCCAGCTACCAACCAAGTTTGGAAAGGGTTCACATCACATAACCATGTAGAATCTCTACTGGGTAATCATGCTTTTTTTATATATAACTACCCACATGCTTTGTACATCGCCCCTTCCCTATGTCATCTCTAGAACCCCACTTCTAAGTACCCTTGCACCTCGAAGTAGCCGAGGCTGCGACCAGTGCAAGAAGCCTGTCTTGGACTTGGCAACTACAAGGGCTCATCATGATTCTGGCATATGCATTACACAGAGAATGCACAATGATTGTCTAAATTACATATAGAGTTTGCGTCATCATAAAGGTCTAGTTTAGGTTTGGGGTCTCTCAAGATGAAGATACGTAACTAGCTCTCTTGGTGATAGAGGTGGATCGGTATCTGCGTGGCAGAGGCCAGCCCTGTGTATAACTGCAACCCTGATTCGTACGGTAATCCTGCAACTGCCTGATTCTGGCACCTTAGACATGCAGAAGAATCCCTTGGGAGGACCCCCCAGCCTGTAATAGTGGTATGCTAGGAATATAATAGGACCCTGACATAGTCTTTATTGTCCCTTATACTCACTATTACTGGGTGGGGGGTTCCACCTAAAGAAT
>CAJNIZ010043416.1:157565-170428 GCA_905231905.1 Symbiodinium pilosum
CTAAATCCTAAACCCCAAATCCTTCAAAATCCTTTGCTTGTTAAGCCATCTCCAAAAGGATGGCCTTTGCGAGGCTCGGTCATCCAGCTGGCTCGCAATCCTGAGCTTGGGCCCGGAAATTGATAGTAATACTAATAGTAATAATAGTAATAATAGTAATAATAGTAATAATAGTAATAACAATGATAGTAATAGTAATAATCGTGATAGTAAAAGTAGTGGTAATGGTGATCTGTTGAACGACTAAAGCTTCTTACAAGAGAGATGCCGTCGGGCTGCGTAGCCCATGCTTTGCTATTTACACTTCTGCACAAAACAGCTATTTCGAAAAAAAGGCTGAAGCTGAGTGCCTTTAACTGGATCGAAATCACCAGGATCACATGTGACTGCTAACAGCATTTTGGCACTGAAGTTCCGGCTCTGGGAAGAGATCCAGCACGGACTGGCAAGGGCGTGGTAAGAAGGTACCCCGAGCGTGCTGATACGGGAACAACTCCCTCATGGGCCTCACTCCCTAGCCCTCAGCCCAGCAGACGCTGCAAAACAACCCGTCGAAAGTTCGACGTCACTTCACAAAATGGATCATGCGAGCTGAACTAAGGGTAAGCAACCTCTGTAAGAGGACCTTCTAAGCAAGGTGAAGATACCAGCTTTGCAGCACACTGCAGTGTCTCTAAGCCTGGGGGGGAGTTGGTAACCACCATGAGGACCCTGCAGCACATGAGCAAACAGATTGGACACATTATTGCACTTCGCGAAGCATGCAGGAAGTCATCAAGTCGTCTTCAAGAAGAAGACTTACTGGTTCTCAGTAGGCAATAAGGGAATATCATCCCTATACAACCCCTGTATACTATATTCCCAAATTCCCTGCTCACCCGTAAGAGGTGTTGCAAGAATGATGCGCTGTCCAGTGCCTCTACTGGGCTGCCGGCGCGAGGTCCCTTCAGATTTTTATTTCACTTTGCATGCAAACCCTAATCCTTAAGCCTAAGCCTGAGTCCTACCTAAACCCAAACTCCAAGCTCATTAGGGGATACTGGAAAAGAAAATGGAAACTTCTATAGTATCTTGAGGGTTCTATATGGGTGATGGAAAAGAACATGGAAACTACTATAGTATTGGGGGTTAACCTATATGTTATATAACCCATGTCCTGAATCAGAAGCCCTCCCCATATCCCCTATAGTCCTCCTTTAAGTAGATAGAATATGGGGTATATGGGGATCCTATTATAGTATACCCAAAGCCATATTCTGTCTACTTAAGGGGGACTATAGACCCAAGCCATCAGGCCCCTCAGTGCCTCCTCCAACCTCTCGGCCTCAAAGCCGTTATCAGCCATCCGTCCAAGGGCTGCCCTGGAGCAACAACCCTAAACCCTAAACAACGGGACCTGCCATCCCTGGGGATTTTGGAAGTTCCATGTTAGCCTTTTTGGAAGGATGTCTACCCTAAACCCCTCAATCCGATACATCCCTTAATACATCCCGTATAGTCCCTACAAATTCTGGGATTAAGGCTTTCCAGTTTGGCTTGCGGTTTAGAGTTTGGTTTGTGGTGGAGAGGTCTAGAGTTGGTTCTAGAGTTGTTGGGTTGTAGGGCTTAGAGTTTTCACTGCGCCTTCGTTGGATTATGGGCTTGAGGTTGGCTCTGAAGGGAACCTTGAACATCTACGGTAAACAGTGGACATGGACGCCAAGTCTGGACCATCCTGAATAACCTTGCATATTAATACATCTCATAATATGATGTCCTCATCGCATTAAAGTAAAAATGATTTTTCATAACATCCTATGACAGCTCTAAATCTCTACATTTCAATCCTGCATGTCCTCGTATCGGACCTATGAAATGGTTTCACTGCCACGCGTTCTTGCCTGTTGATATGTCCCTTCCGCAGCTGCTCTCTGTTCTCTAGGCCCGTGTTCTAAGAGCTCTAAACCCTTATGCTCCCCAAGGACAACTACAAAACCATCAGGGCATGTATCTTGAAATGAAGATGTCCATCAGACTCCACCCGGACAGTACAAGAACACATCTTCTTGATCTTCAGGTCCAGGTTCGCATGTTGGTACCAGGCGTGCATTTGCAAAGTCGGAGATCTGATTTCCATAGCTTCATCCAGTCCACTAGCCAACGTTACCATCCAAGTTTTCAGGCACTTGCAATAAGCAAACGCATGCTACAGCAAGACAACACGGCACCCACTTCGTATATGGTATAACTTTGGTAATGCAGGAGAACCCAGATCTTCTCCTCAAGAGCAAGTTGTCAACTAGGATCTACAAAGCTGCGTCTTCAAGACTTTGGCGAAGCTACCGATTAAATTGCGGCTCTACTATTGCCATCTGAATCTTCTGAGTGGTCTGGGTTCAGATGATTCGAAAAGACAGCCCTTGTGCCACCTCCCGAGCGCGTGGACGACGAAGGCGCTGGGATTTCGTACCTGAAGCAGGCAGGCTGCGTGCAAACGAGCCTCCTAGCCGCCTGCATTGCCAACCAAACCAAAAAACCACTGAGACTTGGCTGGAGAAATGTCTGCTGGCCAAAGCCATTTCACCCACCAGCATTCTCAAAACTCAACACTTAGTCGACTTAGTCGCCATGTACTTGGCTGCTCTTGGCTACCTTATAAAGCTTTCGCAAACATCCAGGCCCCTACTAGACCCCTCACAAGGAGAAGCCTACAAGACCCAGAAGCATCTCCCAACAGAAGCTAGATGAATTCTCAGCGAGGGCCTACAGCAAGAGATCCAAATGTCCGCCAATTGATATTACTGGTGCTCACACCACTGCCGCCACCGTACTTCTGTAAATAGTACTGCGACTAGTACTGCGACTGCTGCTACGATGAATACTACAGTAACAACAATAAGATCTTTCCAAACCGAGAGAAGAATTATATGCAAGATAAGATTCAGATAGGAATACGTTTGCCGCAAGATCTTGGTAGGCACGTCACGAAGCACTAGTGCTGTATGTATAGAGCAATACGGAACAGTGGGATGTTTACCTATGACTTAGGTCTTACCTAGCAGTATCCCACGTGCCAAGCTATGTAAACCAAACGATCCACGCCAAGCCCTCAGAAAACATCCATCCTAAGCCAAACGTGCTTAGCGCTGAGGGATGAGACCCGCTCATGTAATTCCACGCCTGGGCCCCAAACCGTGGACTCATACCTTAACCCCGGCCCTGCTGCTTGTTCCTCATTCATACTAACAACAAAATTAGTGTAATGGATCTCTTTTGGGGTGAAGCAGCATGGAGAACTACATGGAAAATAAAACGGAAAATTAACTGGACACCCTACGTCCTTTTGAGGGGAATACTGAGCAGTGCTTTAAGACTTTGACTCAGGCTGTGGGCCCCCGCATCCCTCCGCTGCGCTAACTCATCGAGGAGGTCAGCGGCCCGATTGAGGTCCACCTTGCCATGATCTGGAGTTCCCAAACTCAGGGGTATCCTTTTAGGCTTCCAAATGATAAGCATTTTGGGGTCTAAATTGGGGTCCCCTAGTTTGGGAAAGCATCGAGTCTCCAGAGTTCTGGAACTACGCGGCTTCCCCGCAAGCATACCTGAAACACCACTTCTCATTGGCCTGCTGGTACTGCTCTCTCCCAGCTGGAGTATACTAGCCACCAATATGTATAGACTGTTCTTGGCACAGCTGCCACCCAGTTGCCACAACACTTCAAGAAGCTGTTTATTTTTGGGTTTGTGCGCTCTTGCGTGTCAGGTACTTCTCTGCTATATAACATTCGTATTGTAACAACTGATGAGGTTGCAGCGGTATTTTCAGGGCACCCGGCCCAAGCAAAAGCACCCTTTCTCAAGACTCCAGACACCGGGCATCCTCAGCTTTCCAGTGGAATTCTGTAAGGCTCTCTGCAGCAAGAATGCACAGCAGGAGTATCGGGCTCAAGAGTACTGCAAAGCTTGAAGTGCGCGCTCGCACTGGTCTCCTTTTACTTGCGCGTTCGCAAGAATCCGTGGCTCAAGTCGTGACCACAAGCTACGCCAAAAAGGGGCCCCTTAAGCCAGTAGCTACAGATCAGCTCAAATCATGAAAGTAACTCAACCATTCTGCATCAACCCCAAAAGAAGTGAGCTGATCAGTCTCTGAGTTAAGGGCCCTCTGAAGAACATCCACAGCTGATTTCCCAGCTTTCTTGTTGCGTTTAGCGGAAACAAACAAAGGATCAAACATGATACACCACTGACCGGAGGAGAGAAACTTCTGAATGCCCGTTCGGCATTCTGCTCTCTTCTTGGTAAGAGCATCTCCAAGGTCAAAGTCTGAAGCAAGCCATCGGAGCTCACCTCCCGTACGTAACAAATTGTCACGCAATTGAAATGCTTGGAGAGCAGCACGAATGTTACTCAAGCCCAGAAGAGGACTTTCATTCACTTGCACTGAGTCCCATCCTCCTTTGCTATCTGTACACACGATCCCTTTGATGGCAATAACCTGCCGCTCAGCTCGATCAATGTGATCCTCACGCTGACGATGATGCTCTGCACATCCAGCTCCATGAAGCTCTGTCCACAGCAGCCGGGTTCGAAAGCAATGATCTTCGGATTCGATCATCGCTTGCACTTCAGCATCATTCGAAGATATCGCCTTTCTTTTGAGTTTCCACGTGCGCCATGAGATGAGACTCATGCGGCATACTCGGCCTTGGATGCTTTCTGGCCCGGCAAGAAGCGTCAGAAGACCGCCCGTGGAGTCTCCACGAGGCCTATTGGCATGAGCTTGATCCCCCATGGTGATCACCACCATGTCTGCCCAATGTTTGACTGATGGAAAGTGTTGAAACACCAGAGTGGTTGGTTCACGACGAACCTCGCAGATAAGCTCCTGTATCTCACGGGCTGTCTCCATTGAACCATTAGTCACTAAGTCAGTCAAAGGAGATTGCATCTAGCACAGAGTTGGGGCTGAGTCTGCACTGCCAACCATTGAAGGGCGCCAAGACTAGCTCGACACGCATCAACATCACGGCGCTCCAAAGGAACATTTAGGCGGAGGCGATCGACCTCAATGTCGATATCAGGAACTCCGTCAATGTAGTACTGCTGATTGACCAGAATTTTGAACTTGCCAGTACCATCATACACAGAAGAGACATCTGTTCCTGCATGCCTATAGTTGCCAACCTTAGTCATGCCCCAATTATACGCCTTGTTGATCTGCTCTTTCACAGCTAGCCACTCTGGCGAGCCATCGCCAATCCTATGGAAGTCGTCGACATGGCCGCCCATAGCTCCAATCACCATGGGAACTGCTTGCCGTTCAAGGAGTCCATGCGATCCTTCGAAAGCCATATCCACAAGCACCGTTCACCCTTGACAGCATGACCTCCCAAGGAAGTAAGAGTCTTGTGCAAGTCCAGCCAAAGACCACGAGGAGCCGTTGTGCTGCCGTAAATATTGCGAAGAACCCGCATGATGCCCTCCGCACCAACGCCAAGGGCTTCACGAAGCTCTGCAACACCACTTGTCCAAATCTCCCGGTCTGCTTCAGTTGCTTGAGTCTGAAGGAAAGCCGTGGCCAGATCAAGACCTTCAAGTGGCCATTGATGTTGAGCTGCCATGCTGTAAAGCAGGTTGCGGCCCAACGTTGATTGAACAGGACTGGAGGTCTTAAAGGTGGGGTCCAGGAGATTGGGGTGCTCAAAACCCAAAAGGACTATCCTAGCCTTAGCCTTTTTACCACCATCAGATGTGAATACAGTCTTGGGGTTCTGCTGGGCATCCTGTTGTGCCTCTTCACGTTCATCATCAGGTGTGCATTTCCAGGTCAAGACCCAGCGAGCCCGGACTATCCGTTGGGTGTCATAGGCCTTGCGGATCTCCTGGTCGTCGAGGCAACGTCGAACAGCCTCGTGCTTGATGAACGAGTCCACCTCTTTCGTCTTGGCACGCTGGAAGAGAACCTTCTCATGCGCAGGCAACTTGACCAGCGAAACCTCAGAGTCCTTCATTTTCTTGATCAGGAAGAGGACAGGATTTCTTTCCAGGGCCTTTCTTTGACGGTTCGAAGTAGGAGCATCTATGTCGAACTCGACCTTGAGGCACTCAGGAGCTTCCAGGAAGGCAGAATAGATGTCCATGACATTCGCTTCCTCGGCAACAGCCTTGTACAAATTGGCCACCCAATCTTCAACTCGAGCACGCTTGGAGTCAGTCTCCTCATAGTCGTTCACTGGTTCACCAGGAGCAGTTGTAGAAGAGGACGGAGTCGTTGCAAGTGGATTGGGGGCTGTGGTGGTAGTAGAATTAGGATCGCCTGCTGTAGACGATGGAGTTGTTGAGGACATCGGAGCTGGTCGCTTTGTAGAGGTAGTGCCCAGTTCCTCGGACTCCGACACCGATGGAAGAGCTGAGGGACGCATAGTCGTCTTCCGAGTCACACGGCGAGTTGGGACAGTCGTAGTCGTGGAGTCTGGCTCAGGAGGAAGATCAGGTTCTTCCACCTCTTCAGCATCAGGAACTTGGTCGGTGAGATCCTGATACTCTCGGTGAGGTAGTAGATCAGCAAGAGAACGCCAACCTTCAGGTTTCTCTGAGCCAGAAGTTTCAAATTGGAACCGCTCTACCTCAGTCACTGGTCGAACAGAATGTGCCGAACAACGGAAAAGTTGAGCTCCCACAAGGACCCACACTATGTGTCTGCGGTCGTCATCAGCATCTTGATGAGGCAAGACCTCGTGAAAGATGACGCGGCCAGGGCCCACCCAATGGGGTCTACCAGATTTGCGAAGTCCGCCACGTGGGCCAGAGAATTGCTCCTTCGGCCATACCCTGCGCCAAATTTTCACCAAATCCATAGGATGGTAGGTGCGAAGCGGTTGACGTACTGTCGTATTTGCTAATCTCGAGAGAACACGTCGGCTGCGCGTTCTCAACGCAACTGCCTGGGCCTTTTCTCGACAAGTGACCAATTTGGCAAACTCATCCTTCAAGTCGGCTTGAGCATAGGTCCGGGCATCTTCGTCGCTGATATGATACTCTCGGCCAAATGCCCACTGAAATGAGGAGAAGCCGGCAGTATACTCGGTTGCATTGAGGGCCGAAGCTGCCAGCAACAAGGTGAGACCAGGATCCTGATCCAGAGAATCAAGGTGTATCGCAGAGGCTGTCATCTTCAAATCTTGCACACCGGCCTCCACAATGCCATGCGCCCATGCCTCCTTTTCAGCCACAAAAGAAAGCTGAATGTTCAAGTTATGGGCGTAGTCGTGGACTGCCTCTGAGATGAAGCTCTTTGCAGAGTCCAACACCAAGACCTGTGGCTTCGGGTATTGGCCAATCCAGCGCTCAGTGAAGTGGTGGATGAGATCCTGACCTGATTCTGTGCGCATTTCCAAAAACCCATAGGTGAAGAGAGGACAAACTACACGAAGTTTAGTCGCAAGATCAATGAACAACAGGAACTTAACCTTGACCTTGGAGCCAGGAGGTATCCATTCTCCGGAGTCTACTCCCACAGCTTGCCAAGCAGAGTACATGCTATGCGTAGAAGCAGGTGGGATCTGACCAGACGACGTTCCTCCAGCACGAAGACTTTGACAGGAAGGACACTTGTACTCCAAGGCCACGCGCACCTTCCAATCCTCATGACCAGCATCTCGAATGATCTTGGCCAAGTTTCGATTTGTGGGATGTCCGGCAGCTTTATGGAAGCGAGCCACCTGAGCCTCCCACTTGGCACGAATTTCAGGAGACACTTCAGGATCTCCATTGGAGGTGCCTTGAGTCGAAGGAGATTCTTGAAGGACAGGGCACGCATTATTAGTGGCAATGATAGTTTTCACAGGGAAGCCGTACTGGAGCAGCATGTTGATGTCAGACGGGTCCATGTCAGATGCCAAGCGGGTCGTGTACGAAGAGACCAGAAGGCCCTTACCTTGACGAGGCTGGGAAGCATGAAGAACATCAGGTTGAAAGTACACAAACTTCCGCAAGGTCTCCTTGACGTAGCCCAACAAAAGAGAACCATCACCAAGACGCCGACGAGCTGGAAGAGCTCCAGGAGGAGGATCTCCATGAATCCACAAGCCGCCACCGGCATAATTGCCAAGACCATGAATAAGATTCCAAGAGCCTTTCTGATTGTGATGATCGCAATGTGGACGGGCATCGCCGTTGAACGTCACCATGACGCTGGACCAGGTATGTTGAGGATTGTGGTAGAGGAGGTAAGCATTCAAGAACTTCACGACTTCTGGATATCTCGCAGTAGCCTTGGTACAACCGCTGAAGGCGCCATGGGCATAGGCTCCAAAGACGAGAACACAAGTGTCAGAACGTTGCCATCGTTGATGAGAGACACCTGGTTGTCCACGAAGTTTGAAATAGAGCTCTTGAAGAAGGGCCTCGCAGGTATCCATCTTGAAGTTCTGATGCTTCCTGGCCTCCAGAGCCATATGTTCCACACTGATACGATCAGACTCCACCATGTGAAGGTCATCCATCAGCATCCAGTCTATAGGATCATTGGACGAAGTTGAAGTCGACGGAAGTGCTTCGCAAAGATCATTCTCCGTCACATGGTCAAGATCCATGGCCGTCTCGGAAGGGAGATCACCTCGCAAGGCAACAAGCTTACAGTGGCGTTCGGGAGCGGGTTGAGACTTCCAATGTCTGGTCCAAGCCTGAACCAGTCGCCATGGATAGTACGACGTCTTGCTGGTTTCAGAGCCTTCAATGTAACCATGAACTCCATGATTGCCACAACAAGTTTTCGCTCGAAATGCCTTGTGGAAATGTGTATCAGTGGTGCGGACCATCCACTTCTTCTTCAAGAAGGCACCGTTTCGATCCTTCATGCCATAGACGCAGCCATCGATCCTGCAAGGCAACCACTCCAGATTTTCCTTTTCCAGAAAAGCGGCAAGATCTTGAAGAGGAAGTTGGTTCCATCCTTGACATGGCCAGGGCCACTCCCAGTACACATCGGTATCTGGTTCCTCACGCAAAGTGTCCTTCAAGAAGGCCACAGCATGCCAAAGAAGTCGACGTTCGCGTCGTCTTAGAGACTCCAACTTTTCCTTGAGCTCCTCCGTGTTGTAGTTGACAGCCGTCCATGGACACCAGCGAGTACATGGCAAGGAAAGCCAAATTTTCTTAGGTCGATGAAGCTTCCGCATCTCCCCCAGTTTGACCCAAGTAGAAGGCTGGTACAAATCAAAGCCATTGCTCAAGTTGATACGTCTTGGCTTCAATTCATGTTCAGCCGCCGCCTCTGACAACCATGAATGTGGTCCACACGCCACCTCCCACAATCCATCACGGTCATGAAGATGAAGACCAGTCAGCAAAGAGGCAGTCGATGCAACAAGCATGGCCGTCATAGTCATGATCTTCTTGATGATATAGAGAGGAGCAGGTTGCATCGCAGGCTTAGTCCTGGAATTGGAGTGAGAAGACTGTCTCAAAGAGGTAGCCCGAGATGCCCTCTGGGGACCTGACAACATAGGTGTACTGAAGGAAGACCGTGTAGGAGTCAAGGTTCTGGAGGTTGTAGAAGTCGCGGAAGACAAGGCTGTCGTGATGTCGGAGGAAGTCTTGATAGCTGAAGAAGTCTTGATAGCTGAGGAAGTCTTGGTAGCTGAGGAAGTCTTGGTAGCTGATGAAGTCTTGGTAGCTGATGAAGTCACTGGTTGTTGAACTCTGCCTCCATGGCTGAGATCAGCTCCTCGTTGTCCACCGCTGCCCATGACGTTGGAGTAGATGGGGTCGTCCGAGTCATCGGGCGCGGAGGTGACGTCGGTTGTTGAGCTTGCAGCTGGGCAATGGAATCCTTCAGGACATGGTCGGCCACCACCTTGGCCATGGCATGACGACAGATGGTTGCTGTTGGCTTGAGGTTGCCCAGGAGGGTCTGCAGTTCGTTGAGCATCTCCAGGACCATGGGGCCATTCACTGTCGCGGTTGAAGTTGCCGGAGAGCCTTTGCGAGGAATGTACATCATCCTCACATCGCAAGTGCGACAATGGATCCACTGGCCGTGGGCATTGGACATTGGCTTGTCCGGCACATGGCGATTGAAGCATGGCCACTGCTCCTGACTGGCCCGAGGATCTCTCACATCCATGGGCATGGCACGGCTCTTGTCGATTGAGCGGGCCTTGCGCTTGGGTTGAGCTTTGGCCTTGTAGGCCGCCGTCAGCAGTTTCTCCGCTTCCTCTGACACCCTTGTTGGGTCCGAAGGATGAGACTGCGAGGCAGTGGGATCGAGAAGAGGAAGTTGACGAGGAATTGAGCACTACGGGCCCACACATCTGAGCTGAAGCAGCTGAGGTCGAAGAAGATATTGCCTGACCATGACCATGACTGTAAAGTTGCCACATACGATTTCTTGCCACCTCAAGCTCATGCTCGTCATGCACTCGATCGCTCATGGAGAGGTCTATCCATGCAGTCCAAAGCTCAAGCATCTGATGTGACATGTCATTGCAGTGAGCAACATCAGACTGGCGAACTATCACATGCGCATTGCCCTCATGACAAGAACGTCCCCGTGTAAGATGCTCAACAAGATCGTAGACGTAATGGCCTTTGGAATTCACGTTCAACTGGAAGATCTCAGGATGCGCATCTTTGGTACACATAGCTAAGCCAGTACCGAAATCTATCATGACGCCATTGCCATTCTTGCCCAGAAAATCCATGCCAATCAGAACAGGAACAAGAGACTGCTTGTCAAAGTTGGTCTGATAGTATTCCGGAGGATTTGGCAAAGTGTACAGGGAAAAGGTACGTTCCTGGCCGGAAACATTGCTGGCAATATGAACCTTACACAGAGCCCTGCCCCAACGCCCGTTGCCAAACCTAAAATACGGTCGCGAGGCTTGGTCAAACTCGATCTTGGCAGAACGGTCCTGTGCAAGAACAGCCCCGATTAGGCCTTGCACCACTGCTTCTGGAGCCGCGCTAGCTGTTGCTCCACAATCAATCATTCCTTGATGAAGGGCTGTTGGGTGAACACTGGCTGCCTGAATCTCAAGACCATCAGACAGCTCAAGACCACCAGCAAAGAGGTGAGAAGCGTAGGCATTCACCGATTTTCCAGAGTCCTTGGATTTGTACTTGCCCTTGCCTTTGGTCCATGCCTGAGCATCAAGCCACATGGCGTGCTTACCCTTGAACTTGCCCTTGCCCTTGCCTTTCGACTTGCCCTTGGAATAGTACTGAAGCTCATAGGGGTCAAGGTAGTAGCCGTTGGACATGTCCGCGAGGAAGTGACGATTCTTACCCAAGCCCTTATGTCCAGGCGCCCACCTGTCTGGACAATCACGAGCAAAATGATTGCCCCCGCAGCTGAAACAACGAGGAGGTGCCTGGCCCTTGCTCATCACTGCGCCAAATCCACGGTCTCTACGAAGAGCAGCAGTGGCTTTCTGGGCCTCAGTCCAGGTGCGATGGGCATCCGCAGCAAGTCCTTCAGCCACTTGTTCAGCTCGATGAGCTTCTTGAAGCTTTTCGTCAGATTCTGGATCAATGGATGGGGCACCTGAGGTGGAGGCGTAAAGATCTCCTTGATCACAGGAGTCATGCCACCAGCCGTCGTCCTCGTAGGAGCCATCGGCATAGTAAGAGTGACTCCACCACGAGTCATCTTCGTTCCACCAGGAATCTTCGGCGTAGTAGAGCTCTTGGTCGTCCGAGGTGTCCAGGTAGTGCGCGTTATGTCCAAAGCCAGACCGACCACCAATGAGTTGATCATCCCAAAGTCCTTGGAGAGCAGAGGACACAACTTGGTAGTCAAGGGAGTTCTTGGTTGTGCTCAGGATGTCACGCTTCTCTTCATGGGATAACCCTGCTGCTTGCAGAAGTCGCCGGCCCCGAAGAACATCAAGTATGAAGGAATCAGCCACTGAAAGCTCATCTAAGGAAGGTCGATCATCCTTCTTAGCACCCATGTGACTGGAAACACGAGCATCACCCTGTTGGCTAGCGTCACGATGATGACTAGGGGAAGACCCAGTAGCTCCTTGCGGGGGGCGACCTTCAGGAGGTTCAGGGCTAGGTGGTTGAGGTACTGAGGAAGGATCACGGTCAGCAGCGCCTGAATCATCACCAGGTGGTCCATCAGCAGCTGAGCCACCCTCAAAGTCCTCGTAGACATCGTCGCCAGGAGGCCACCAACTCCATCCACGACCATCATGCCATGGATAGTCATCAGCCTCAGGCACTGGGGGAAGACCGAAGTCACGTGTCTCTTCACTCACACCAACCTTATCCTCATGAAGGCGGATGATAGCCTCAATGAACTCTTCATGGACTAGAGTCTCACGCACCAGGAAGTTCTGTATTGACTCTCCAGAATTACGCCTGAATCCAAAATACTGTGTGCAGATGGCTGCCGCATTCGGCAAAGAACGCCTCACCAACGGACTCGAAGCAAGACGCTGTAAGAACAGTTTGGTACCATCTGGGGCATCAAAACCAATCTTACTCCAACTCATAGCCAGAAGTCTTGCCGGCCCTGAAAGTCTTGACAGCAGCTTCGAAGCACAGTATCTACGTTTGTGAACAGGAGTACTCTGGACAAACCATGATACTTCACGTGTGTACCTCCTCCAGGTACGCGCAGAGCCATCCCATGAGGGAATTGAAGAAGCATCCCTGCTATCGGCCATGAAGACGATTGTCAACCAAATCAAACCACCAAAGAACTGATTGAACAAGAAAACCAACTGTACAGAAGTCCTTCACGGAAGTACAGCTGTGGAGAAAGTTCTGGAAGAAATACTCGGAGCTGATCCTCACAGACGCAGATTCCTTAAGAATCAGGAAAGGCACCGGATCGACGCTCCGCTACCAATGCAGCAAGAATGCACAGCAGGAGT
>CAJNIZ010043417.1:12122-32945 GCA_905231905.1 Symbiodinium pilosum
GGGGGTCCTAAGAGTCCCTAGGACATTGTCGTGGGGCAAGGCGCAGAGCCTCCCCCTTAAGCACCCTAAACCCACAGGACCATTGTTTTTTTGGTGGTTGAAATTATATTCCTTATATAAAATACGATACCCAGAAGGAGGATATAATCTTACTCTATAATGGGTACCATAGTATCCCAAAATAAAATACTGTCCGCAGGAATCTGACACTACTCCCCCTCGCGTCAGACAGACCCCCACTAAGATCTAATCGGGGCCTGTTTTGGCAATATGTTGTAAGGGATTAAGGTTTAGGGTTTAGGGCCTGTTTCGGCAATGTTGTGGAGAGCGGTGGTAAGTGGAAGGCAGTGTGGTATCAGACTTCCACCAGGATTATGGGGGTGCATAAGCTAGAATTCGGTCTCATGGGCAAATGTCTCACGGAAAACGTGGATAGTGCTTCTCAACTATACTGTGGAAACCTAAACGATAAACCCTAAACCCTAAACCCTGTACTGTGAAAGCTAAACCCTAGTCCTAAACCCAAAGCCCAAAGCCCTCACAACCCTCGGCCCTAGTCCCTAAACCAAAGCCCTGAACCCTAATCTCCAAACCCAAGGCCCTCAGCACAGAACCTAAGAAACCCGGCAGCAAAGCCCTAAAGACCCATCCCAAACCAATACCCTAATCCTATAAGCCCTACTTCCGAAACCAAAACCCTCAACCTTATTTAATGAGCCCCTCAACCAGAAACCGAAGTCTAAATCTCTAAAGCAAAGCCCTAATCTCTAAGCCCTAAGCCAGAACCCAAACTGAAATCCCAAAACCAAAGCCCTAAGCCCTGAACCCTAATCCCGCAGTGCTTAATGCTATCTCAGCTCCACCATATGAGCCAACTCACCTGCAGCAGTCTGGGTTACGGGGATGTTTCGGGTTATCGTCTCGCTTAAGTGGATAGAATTTGGGGTATATGGGGATCTTATTATGAATCGGGCGAGTTCAATAATCTATCTACTAGTGGGACTGTAGGCTTCAGGGTGCGGGGTTCAGGATTAAGAGCTCAGGTTTTGGGTGTCTTGCGGTGTTTCTCGAAATGAGGGGGCGCTTTGAGTTAGAAACCTTATAGCCCGGATTACACAGGGACTAAGTGGGGTACCTGTTGAGGATTCTCGAGGGCTGCCTTTGAGAGACACCTTCTACTGTGCGGATGGAGGAAACCTTTGCGCTACCTTCAGGATCATTTAGAATAATTTCAGCAACCAATTTAGGGCCCTATACTTTAAATATCTTTAAATTACCCAGTACCTTACATGTCCACCCTCACCTACTCCCGAAAAGTCTCCTGGACTTTTATCCCATGGGGCTCCACATCCTCTAGACCCTACACCGTAAACCCTAAACCCATACCTCCATTGAGCTTTTCCGGGCCGAGCTGCAGGGTATCTACCCAAGGACTGCAGAGTGGTCCAACCGCACTGGTTACGGGAGTATCCAGGCTACTCCCGATTGACCTGTACACCTACGCTCGCACTTCAAACCCTTATAAACCCCAAACCCTAAACCTTAAACCCTGAACCCTAAACCTTAAACCCTAACAAGGAGAAGATCTTGGATTTTTGGGGTTTAGCCTACCCTAAGGCTTTAAATGCTAGTCTGCAGTCAAAAAATACAACACCATGCCCCAGGTCTATATAAGATAGGGTTTAAGGTTTAGGATTTAGGGCTTGGAGTTTAGGGGATTAGGATTTCCCAAAACTAGGGGGTCCCCATAATAAGGGATCCCCTTAACTTGGGAAACTACCATATGAGATGCCCTATACAACAAGTCCTTTCGCTGTACAAGATACTTGGGCCTGTAATGGTCTTATTCTTCGATACTGCCCACACCCAGGAACAGTTGGATAATAACTACAATATGGTAATATATATAGCCCTTAATAGGACCCCTAATATAGACTGTTACTGGGCGGGGGCAGTACCCAATCTTATTCTTTAGGCCCTTGAGCCTCAACCCTAGAAGCTCAGCACTTGGAGACCCAGACCTACTTCAAGGCGTGATGGGCGTAGGGTTTAGGGTTGGTGGCTACTTATATATAACTCGGCTAGCCCTAAACCCTAGCCGAGGGTAACATACATAAAGCCAGGTTGCGTGATCCAAAATGGGGTGGAAGCCCAATTATATCTAGGTACCACGGCCCCCATGACCCTGAACCCTAAGCCCCAAACCCTTTGCTAGGCAGGGTTTTTCCATGTAACAGCTACCACGAGAGGAAGTTGGAATTATGGTGGCCACTGAGTAGCACAACACTTTAGGGCCCATTACTGTAAGTGGGAATGACCCAATAGCCAGGGTCATAAACCCAGCTGCAAGGATCATAATAGTACCCCCCCTACCTCCCTAAAGTACCCCTCCCCCCAGATTTAGAACCCTATTGGGCCTTATTAAGCCCTGTATTACAATCCTCATTAGCTCCTTAAACCCTGGGGGGCGGTAACTTAACTGGCCGACCTTCTCACTGAAGTTCGCCTCCTCCACGATGGCGTCCAGAGCGGCATTCAAGTGGCGCATCTGCCTCGTGAAGCAATCCTCCTGCTCCGCGTACATGACGCTGAGGACCATTTTCTTGAAGCTTGCGGTGAAGGTGTCCACGCGTCAGTCTCTGCTAGTGTGTTTTGTTCGTAGCCCAAGGGCGGCCAGCACATAGCCATCCACGGAAAGCTTGTAAACGTAATCTCCGCACAGTTTCAGAAAGAATCGACTGCCCAACCTCTTCCAGGTAAGGCCTCTGTGCAGGATGTGCAGGCACCGCGCACATGGAAAGCTTACAGCATCCTACCTACGCGCAGCCAGAGACGCAAGCAACAATCAACAAAGAAATGAAGTGAGCCATAAGAACCCTTGTCTAAACTCCTAGTATCCCCCTTAATACCCCCTATAGTAATCCCCTTATATAATCCCCAATATAACCCCCCTTTAAGGAGTTTAGACCCTAAACCCTAAACCCTAAACCCCAAACCCTATATAATCCCCTATATAACCAACCCTATAGAACCCTATGGAACCCTATATAATCCCCAATATAACCCCCCTTTAAGGAGTTTAGACTATAGCTCATAAGACGAATCAGCCGTGGAGCCATGAGACGAATCAGCCTTGGACAGCACAAAGTCACCACTATGTGCTCATCCGTCAAGGGTGGGTTTAGGGTTTAGGGTTTAGGGTTTAGGGTACTATTGTAACCCCTTGCTGTTAGTATCCTTCAAACTGACAAGCCCCAACCTCAAACGCTGCAAACCCTTGAACTGCAAAACCTGGAACCCATACCCTCAAATATCTAGACCCTTAGAGTCTAGACCCCCAACCCTGAACTCCCTAGATCCAATACAATAAAATACTGTGAGGCCCAGCCCTATAGATTTTCATCCCCATACAACCTACATAGAAATCTCCCAAAGTCCCAAGTCGAATCCCCTAAACCCTAAACCCTAAACCCTAAACCCTAAACCTGGAGCCTGCAGCAGAGCGCAGCATGTGAAAGCAATGCCGGCCATCAAGAGGCCTGGGACTTGGAGATTGTGGGTTTTAGGGTTTTAGGGTTTTAGGGTTTTAGGGTTTAGGGTTTAGGGTTTAGGATTCTGGGGTTTTAGGTTTTAGGGTTTAGGGTTTAGGGCTTTAAGGGTAGGGTTTAAGGGTTTTAGGGTTTAGGATTCTGGGGTTTTAGGGTTTAGGGTTTAGGGTTTAGGATTCTGGGGTTTTAGGGTTTGGGGTTGTAAGGTTTAGGGTTTAAGGCTTTAAGGGTAGGGTTTAAGGGTTTTAGGGTGTAAGGTTTTCGGGTTTTAGGGTTTGGGGGTTTTGGATGTTAAGGTTTTCGGGTTTTAGGGTTTAAGGTTTCGGGTTCAAGGTTGAAGGTTTCGGGTTCAAGGTTCAAAGTTTCGGGTTCAAGGTTGAAGGTGTATGGGAAACCCTGAAAATCGGGAAGCCGCTTGCCCTTTGGGCTTCTTTATTTTTTTGGGGGGTGTCAATATGTTGACCTACGTTTGAGGCGCAGGTATGGCTTAAGTAATTAAAACCCGAAACCCTAAACCCTGTGCTAGGGGGATTCCATAAGTACCGTGCCCCACATGGACCTAAATAGACTACAACCGTTGTTTGAGGGACTCCGTGAAGCCTGAGCCCTGAACTTCAAACCCTAAACCCTGAACCCTGCGTAGAACGTGTGCCGTTGTTAAGGGTTCAGGGTTTGGGGATTCTGGTTGTCAATGCTCCTGCCCCTGGACCTAAGGGACCTAGAGTGTCTCCTACAAGACACGTCAAAAGCTAAAAGTAATAGAGAGGCCTCAATGAACGGAAACGGGGCTTAGATATGGACGCTGCAGGATTGACAACAGTACCCATACATTGGGTTTAGGGTTTAGGGCTCAGGGTTTAGGGACATCAGTAAGCCCTAGGCCTCACAGCAAAAACAAAGTGAGATCAAGCCCGAACTGCTAGATGTTTAAAAGGCTTGTGATAACTTCAAAATTCAACGCGCATTTCAAATTCTAAGCAACTACGTTGGCTATGGATCTTCTGCCATGGCCCCATACCCCTAGTGTTAGGCGTCGTCGCGCACGCTTCAACAAGATCGCATTTCAAAGTTTAAGAAACTACGTTAGCTATGGATCTTGTGCCCCTGCAGTCCTAACGAAATCTAAGCCCTAAACCCTGATACCCTTTACCCTTTACCCTGAAACCCTGAACGCCTAAAGCATACACCCTCAAGTGCAGAAGTTCTTGTTAAGGGTTTGAGGCCTAAGGCTTGAAACCATATGCCTCTGCATCGGGTACAGGCCAGGTAGCCAACTGAAAGGTGGGTTATCGTCTCCCTTTAGGGTGAAACGGTTTCGGGTTTTGCGCTGAAATCCTGAAGCTCCAGACAAGAGGTTCCATAAATGAATATAGATCCCAATATACCACAATCCCTTGTATGGGGACCCCCGAATTCCTAATTTTGGGCAACCCGCTTCACCCATTCACCGCTTCTCGAAGATAGGGTAGCCCGTGTGCCTCGAAAGGTTAGGGCGTGGAATCTAGGGGCTTTAGAGGGGACCCTTCATGGAAACCCTAGGTCGCTTTAACGGGGTAGGGTTTAGGGTTTAGGGTCTAGGGTTTAGGGGGTATATGCGGGATGTAGGGAGTAATAATGGGGATAATGATGATGAGTCTAGGGGGTTCCCTTCTAGAGGTCCCGCCTAAGAGACATTGAAGCCAAGAACGCCCCTGCACTTCAACCCTGCACCCTAGCCTGAATCGTTACGTATAAGAGATACAGTAAAATTCCTACACACACACATATATATAATATATACTTTTTTCTTCTCAGGGAGGGACTACACTGAACTACAAGAGGGACCGCCAATTCCACTGTCAAGGGTCCTGGAATCTCATATAGCTCCTAGAGACCCCAGAAATGAGAACAAGTTTTCTGTAGGGGCCACGCTGATGTGCCAAAGAGCTCCGTGGGTAACAAACCATTCCCAGGTGCCTTAGCCAAGGAGCGTTCATGATGTTGTATTTTGGGGTTTAGGGAAAATGGTCAACTGTCTGTTTTTTTGGGGTGGGGCCATGTTTGCCTTGTGTCTTCACTCCGGGTCATCTCATTGTAGGCATTCCCAGAAGAGGACTCCCGATTCGTTTAACCCCTAAACCCTGCAACCCCGATGTATCCCAATACAGCTCTATATGAGCTATAGTCTAAACTCCTAGTATCCCCCTTAATAATCCCTACAGTAGTCCCCTATATAATCCCCTACATAATCCCCCTTTAAGGAGTTTAGACTATAGCTCATATGAGGTGTATAGCTTCCAAAGGAGAAACCCAACTCTTGGGAGGTTGACGAATAGGTGATTCTAAGATTCAGATTCGGGTTAAGGGCTCAGAACTTAGAACTTTCATCTGTAACCCTAAACCCTGAGCGGCGATTCGGACATCGGAATCGGAAGTATTCCGGAAGCTGATGGTTTGAGGTCTGAGGTTGGGTTTTGAAGGTTTTGGAACTAAGCCCTAGCCCTAAACCCTGAACGAGGCAAATTCTCGGGCTTCTACGCTATATACTCTAACCTTGCAAAGGACACGGAAAACTCCAAATCTGAATGGTGAGCCCTAAAACCTGAGCCCTTTGCCCTGTAATACTGGTTTAGGGTCTAGGAATTACCCATCTTCTTTGAGGGTCTTCTTCAGTTAGCCTATACTGTAAATACTACACAGAAATTCAGCCCACAATATCGGCAATTAGTTAGGCCCCTATATTAAGCGCTATACAGACTGTAAACCCTAAGCCCTAAATCCTATACCCTAAGCCGCTCAACTCCGCCACGCAGCGCATCTGTGAATGCACAGCAATGACGTCGAAGCTAGCCAGGCCGGCGTTGACCAGGGCTTTCTGGCCGCGTCGGAACCGGGTTTCAGGTTAAGCGTTATAATTGGGGTAACATACCACGGATGGGCATATAAATAGGGCTATAAGCCCAGTTTTAGGTAGTTACTGAATCAAATGAAACTTCTAGTAGGTATGTATAGGCGCTTAACGTGTACGGAGGGTTTCCCCAAGTTGGACTTTTGCAAAATGAGGGCCATGGGTCCCCCTACTTCCCCACCTATACCACCCCATCGAAGAGCCCCTTAGAAAAGGTTATCTAGGGAAAATTCAAGGAAACCCTTGGGGGGATTCGTAGGCGGACCCACGAGAGACCTCAGGTAGACGTAGCGATGAGGTTGGAATTATGGAGGTCCAGATTGACGGTTGTATGAAGCAATCTTGAGACATAAGAAAGGTCCCAAACCGCACATAAGGCACCCAGCAAAGCCTTCGGGACACATATAGGAGTTTGGGTGTAGGATTTTTTGGGCTTTGTTTCTGAAAAAGGAACACCTTTTGGAATTCATTAAGGAGCTTTTACATGTGTTTTTTGTTTAGGTTGTTTTTGATCCAGGCTAACCTCATCCAATGTTCTATTGGGTTGCGCTACAGGAAGAAGACGAATGTGGACAAGAAACGGAGAGAGCAGCAGACTCAAAGCAGCGGTTAAGGGTTTAGGGTTTAGGTTCAGTGCGTCCGGTAAGGGTGGTGGACAGAAGACATTTCAAGGCTATTAGCGGCTGGGGAACAAACTGCGTCCCCTATGAAGTCATGGACAGCTCCAGCATCCTAAAAGATTGAACTTCCAAGGCCCATGTGGTGGGTGGCGCATAGGCTTTAGGGTTCAGGGTTCAAGGTTTGATGCTGGTCATTGCTGCAAGATATCTTGATAGCCTGGCGGCCAGCAATTTGGTCTGGGATGGAAGGAGGGATTTTGTTGACGATGACATTTGCGTTGTCCACATGAGCTCTAGTCTAAACTCTAAACCCCTAGAATTATACTCCCCTATATACTCCCCTATATAGCCCCCCTTTTTGCGGTTTAGACTACAGCTCACATCGCTATTCGGCACTTTCCTCTTTTTGGATGGGGGTCTCCTGCACGGGATGCTGATTCTCGCGCCGCAGGGTTTAGGGTTTAGGGTTTAGGGTAATTCCTAAACCGAAACCCTAAGCCCTGAACGACATGATGACCAAGTCTGCAATGCTTGGGGACAAGTATAGGGCCTGGGCGAAGGGGTTTCAGGCTTTTCTTCGTAGAGTCTAAGGGTTTAGAGTGTAGGGGGTAGGGCTTAAACCCGGTAATTTGAAATAATTTCACTTCCCAATGTAAGGCCATTTTGGTACTACTCCCTATATAAACCACCATTTAGGCTGAGGTCGGGTGAGGTCACTTCGAATTGCCCAGGTTTAGGGCCTAGGGTACCTAATCCACGTTCTTCCCAAGGCTTTCCTTCCAAATCAATGCAGAGTTTAGGGGTTGAGGGGATTCGGCTTTAGGGATTAAGGGGTCAAGGGGTTTTGGGTTTAGGGGTTTGGGGTGTAGGGGCATGATCGACCCAAGCCTTTCTTTCAGCTTTTACCCAGAGAGTCCAAGTACCCAATTATTAGCTACCTGTGTTGACGGTAACAGTAATGATATGGGTTTTGGGTACGTACGTGATTATTCGGTACTTCGACCCTCAGGGTTATAAGGAACACACACACCCCCCCCCCACCAAAAAAAAAAAAAAACTACTGTGGTACCTAGAAACCCTCAGCCACTATCCTAGCCCTGGTCCTTGTACCCTATACTCTCCAGCCCTCGTCCTTCACTGACACCTCCAACCACAAGTCCAGAAGCCCTACACTTTCGTGGCCCGGCCACTAATACGGATGTAACAGGGGGAATAAGGGGACCCTGACACACTAATAGACTGAGCAGTATCCCGTGTGGTCACTATTCGTCCGTGGGGGCATCACCTCACCCTACACCCTCAGACTATTCCGCTGGTTTTCGGGAGAGACTCCTGCAATTTCTGTAGATTCCTCGTGCTTCGTAGGGAATCATGAAATAGGTTTTAGAGATCACGCTTCAGGGCGTCTTGAGATTACAGATTACAGGTTGTTCAAAACATCGACTCCTACATCTCCGCGACCTGTACCTCAAACGTAGGCACGGTGAGGGATCCAAACCCAGAAAAACGTGCAAGAAAAGCTGTCTTACTGCAGAAGCCTTTGGGGTTCAGGTAGCTGCCAGTTACTCCGTAAGGGAATCTGCGGAAACTCACTGCTTCAGTCGATCCTTGAGCATTGGCTTGCCAAAGTTGCGCAGCCGGTCCTGTACATTCGTTTTTCTCAAAATCATGGGCCCTTTTTGGCTACAGGTTATACTATACGGCACCTCATATTTAGGGATACCAAAATGGGACCCTAATTTTGGGAACTACCCACATGTCTAGAGGTTTCAGGTCGTCAGGTCTTAGGCCAGGGTTTTGGGTTGACGGCCAAGAGCTTTAGGACGAGCTCGCTAACAGGGACCCTCGTAGGGCCTGGGCTAAGGCATGGTTAGGCCGCACCCGCTGCCCTAGGACCATGATAGGCTTTTTGTGTCCCTGAACCCCAAACCTTAAACCCTAATTTCTAAACCCTAAACCCTAAAGCCCTAAACCCTGAACCCTAACCGCGTCCTAAGATATGAAACCTTATTGACTTGCTGGCCCTTGGCTTTAGCGGCTGGGGAGTGAATACAGTGACAATCATACAGGGGTTTAAGGGTTTAGGATTTAGGGTTTCGGGTCTGGGGGTAATATTATAAGGATCATAAGGATTCGGTCCCCTACTCTCCTTAAGCCTTAAGCACCAGTAAGTCAGTTCTGTAGATTACTGAAGTACACACATGCAAAACCCTTCGACACTCACTTTATCAAGTGTGTTCTGTTCCATTGTGCTGAGGATGGGAGCTTCTGAAGAAGACGCCTGCATAATCCTCAACAGAAAATGGTCCTTATCAACGCCATACCTCGCCGCCAGTACCCTAAAACTCTAAATCCTAAACCCGAAACCCAACATCCTAAACCCCAAACCCCAAACTGTAAGTCCTAAACCCGAAAAAACCTTAAACCCCAAGCCCTATATGCCCAGCATGATCCCTAGCTTAACCTGCAACAAGGGTCCCCCTAAACCCAGACTTCCTCGGAATCCTATTAGAGCCAGTGTCAACAAGATGGCAGTCTCTGGTTTTAGGGTTTAGTGCTTACGGTTGGGGATTTTGCGAGTTGGGCGCTAAGTTGGGTGCGGGGTACTCTCTTTTCAAAAAATGGCAATTTCCTTGAATCATTCTAATATATAGACCCAAAAATACAAGGTTCCTTATTCTGTGGACCACTCAGAAAGAACCCCTAGTTTCCGGAGACTACCAAATCCTGCACCTAAAAAACCCCAAAGCCTAAACCCTAAAACCTAAGCCCTAAAGCCTAAACCCTAAACCCTAAACCCTTTACATTTCGGCTCATCTACCTCCATGGTGCTGCATGCTACGCAGGCGCCTGAGGAGGTGGAGATGGAACAGACTAGAGCTTTAGGGTTTAGGGTTTTAGGATTTTGGGTTTTAGGGTTTAGGGTTTTTCGGGTTTAGGGTTTTGGGATTAGGGTTTAGGGTTTAGGGTTTTAGGATTTTGGGGGTTAGGGTTTTTAGGGTTTAGGGTTTTGGGTTTTAGGATTTAGGGTTTAGGGTTTAGGCTTTTAGGATTTTAGGGTTTAGGGTTTTCAGGGTTTAGGGTTTTAAGGTTTAGTGTCCCTTTGAAGGGCTCTGGTTTGTGGGGTTGTCTAGAGGTGTGGGCTTACGTATATAGAGCTATGCAGGATTTAGGGCGTAAGGGTTCCTTTACAGGGTTTCAGGGGGGTTGTGGGGGTATCTAGAGTTCTGGGCTTGCGTATTTAGAGTTGTGCAGGATTTAGGGTTCAGGGTAAGGGGTTCTGGGTTCGATTTTTGTCTGAGTGTTTAAGGCTCAGAGCTTATGACAAGGGGTTTATGGCGTTGGGTCCTGGTTTAGAGCCCGGGGTTTAGGGCGTTCAGTTTGAGGGCCGGGTAGAGCACATTCGGGGCCCTCAGGAATTTGGGCTGCTGCAAGAGGAACTACCAACATGGGACAGTCAATATTTCTCCAGATGATTGACGGACATGGGTTCCTAAGGGACTATATTAGGGACTATGCTCAACTACAAGAGGTACCCCCAACTTCCAGTGACAAGGCTCCTGGAATAAGGCGTATATTGACAGTAGCTACTCTACACCCTCAACCTAAAACCCTAAACCCTAAGCCTTAAACCTTCAACCCTAAAACCCCAACAGTAAACCCTAAACCTTTAATTTAACCCAACCAGATAAACCCTAAGCCCTAAACCCTACACGAGGCATGAAAAATCACCTCCAACCTTCACCTGGCCTTTGATTCCCTCAGGGTCCGACTACCGAGTAATCATATGAGCTACATGTTAAACTCCCATTATCCCCCTTTAATAACCCTAGGATTTACGGGTTTAGGCTTTAGGGTTCAGGGGTTAGGATTTAGGGCTTACGGTTCCGGGCTTAAGATTTCAGACTTGTGCCCCTAGGGTTACTCCTTGGTTTTGGGATCCTTTAACCAGGGAGCCCAGGGCCGGTAGGGGGACATTGGCTTATGTGAGGGCTATAGCCACTGCTTTGTTTAGGGTTGAGGGTTTAGGGGATAGGGCCCCGCAAGTAGATAAGAATATGGCTTTGGGTATATTGAAAAAGATCCCCATATACCCCGTATTCTATTAAGTGGGACTATGTATTAAGCCCAGGTTGGGGAAATCTTTCAGGGGTACGACCTTTGAATTCCAACCGCCTTATCAACGCACAGACCCTGCAAATCCACAAAATCCTTCGGCCCAATTTCCACCATCCTAAGCCCGGGTTCAGGGCTTAGGTTTTGGAGTTTAGGGTTTAGAGTTGGAGTTTTGGATTTTGGGTCTAGAGTTTAGGGATTTAAACTTTGGGTTCAGGGTCTGCCCCAGCAAGCTAAACCCTAAACCCCTAAAGCCTTAAACACCCTTCATCTTCAGCGCATGCCTCCTGAACCTGGGAATACTCCCAACAAGCTGAAGACTTAAGGTTTTGAGCCCTGAAGGTTTAGAAAACAGTTTGGGTTGAAGGTTTAGGGTTTAGGGTTTAGGATTTAGGGTTTAGGATTTAGGGTTTAGGATTTAGGATTTAGGGTTTAGGGTGGTTTGGAGGATCCCTAGCATTAGAACCCTATTAGAGCCGTATGATGACGAAAGAAAAAAAACACCTATAGGGATTCCCTATAGAATCCCCTATATAACCCCCTTGAAGGAGTCTGGACTATAATACATATGGGGGACTACTGCATAGCTTAGGGTTTAGGGTTTCGGCTGACAAGAACCCCCCACCCTCCTAGCAAGAATATGCCCTCTCCACTCTATGATTCTACTATATGGGGGTTTCCCAAAATTAGGTGTCCCTTTTTGGGTCTCTATTACAATACGGCACCTAAAGTTTAGGGTACCCAAAGGAACCATAATTGTGACAACCACCCATATCTGAAGTAAGTTCTTTTCGGGAAGGTGGAGGGTCGTTTTCAGCGGGATCCCTTTATGAGCATAAGCCCTAAACCCTCGGAGAACATTAAGTAGGTTGCGGAAACCAGCATGAACCTTTAACCCTCAACACTGAACACTCATCCCTAAACCCTAATAAAATCAACTGAGCGTTTGGCTTCCAGAGCTGCGAGTGCAGCCGCAAGGCACCTGGAAGGAACTGCCACGACACGGTGTCGGGTGCACATGGGCTGCACTGTTCCCTTTGCCGACATCATTCCCCATCAACATCATTCTGAGAATAGGCTTAGGGTCTAGGGTTGAGGGCTTAGATTTCCAGTCCAGGTGCAGACACTCTCCAAAACAGACATTGGGACAAGCATGCTGCTTGGCGCTGGCTGTGACAGGGCAATACCCAATATATCAATAGCAATCACAACTAGGGGTGTGCTCATTTTGAGCTTGCTCTAATTTGCCCGGTGAGCTTCTCCCTACACCCCAAACCCTAAACCCTAAACCCAAAACCCTAAACCCAAAGTCCTAAACTCTAAATCCTGCACAGCACCTTTTGCACTGTTCAGCCAGCACGCTTTCAGACAGGTGAAACTTTGCTAGAGGCTCAAGAACTGCTCCTGGACCTGCGAAGAGTCGCCACCACTTTCCTTAGCGGGTGTAGGGTTTAAGGTTAGTCGGTTTAGGGCTTTAGGGTTTAGGGTTCGGTTAAGAGGCCGCGATTATGTGCATATGGGAGGCCTGTGTATCTAGGGTTTCCCAAGGTTAACCTGTTTGTTCATGTTGGGCTTTCCCAAAATTAGGGATACCCTTTTGGGGTCCCTGTAGGGATTATAGTATTTATGGGATCTACGTTAGGGTCCCCCTGTTTAGAGAAACCACAATACTGGGTTTTACATTACCCCAAACATGTTAAAGCTTACCAACTGCACAGATGAGTGTCTGATTCACCCCATGTAACGACTGCACCGTTTGCCAGTATGGCCACAAACGCGTGATAACCTGGGTTGCTGTTGAGGAATTTAGATTAAGTTACCATCAGCGGTACATATATATATATATACATGAATTAATACGGTTTCCCCAAGACTGTAACTTAAACTAAGTTCCTTAAATCCCTACATTTCCCAAGTTTCTATTTCATTCCCCATGTCTTTTCCATTTTAAACTCCGTTACAGAGGGATCATACTAAATCCTAAACCCTAAACCCTGAACCCTGAACCCTAAACCCTAAATCCTAAATCCTAAATCCTAAACTCTGAACCCTAAACCCTAAACCCTATGAAGTTCCTGGACAGCAACCCAGGAACCCGCCTTGATCTGCTGGACATTCCGCAGCTGATGCTGGACAGCGGAGCTGTCACCACCATGGTATGAGCCTTTTTTGCCCAGGAAACCCCTAATAATAATAATAATAGCCGTTATAACAATAATAATATTTATATAATGATAATATTTACAAACATAATAACAATATTATACTAATAATAACAATAAATATAACAATAACAATAATAATAAGGGTACCCTTTTTGCTAAAATTCAGGTTTAATACTGAGACCCTAAAATAGAAAGGGGGGAAAAGTACTACTGGGGTACCTAGGAGCTGCCCCAGGTCACAACAGATCCGTCTGCAAGGATTGCGGCCTAGGTTCCCGCGAAGGGTTTAGGGCATGGGGCATGGGGCTGAAAGGGTTTAAGGCCCTAAACCCTAACCCCTTGATGATAAGGGTACTCTTTTTCCTACTGTTCGAATAAGGAGACCCTAAAGTGGAGAGGGAAAAGGGTACTACTGGGGTACCCTAAATCCCTAAACCCTGAGCCCTCCCTAAATCCCTAAACCCAAACTCCCTAAACCCTAAATCCTAAAAAAAAATGCTACTACTTGGATACCTGGCAGCAAAGGCCTTATCTGCCCCATGAACCTGCTGCACCTTCCTGGGTTGCTGTTAAGGATTTCAGTTTAAGTTACCATAATGGGTATATGTAGGGTAATTACAGGGCTTAGGGTATAAAGCGTTTGGGGTTTAGGGGTTTAAGTTACCATGATGGGTAGTTATAGAGTAAACAATAAGGTTTCCCCACTATAGTAGCTTAAATCGAATTTCTTAACAGCAACCTAGCTTCGTAAGCTGATGTTTTACCTTTGAGCTGTCACCACAATCTGGGATGCCCCACGTCACCTGGGTTGGCCCCTAATACCCTTTGAAAGATGTTCGCATATAGGGGTCTTCTTAGATTAAAACCTTTCAAAATATCCCAGGGGCCTACCCAGTCACAAAAGATCCATCTTCAAGCATTGCAGCAAATGCTGCGCCGGAGGCCCAGACTTTCTGAACATTCTTCAGCTGATCTTGGACAGCAGAACTATCACCCCCTGCCTCCTCTATACCCCAGGTGATGATGGACCGATCTTCCTTAAGCGCAGCGAAAGCGCAGTTGTTGCCCACAACTTGCTGCACACCCTTGAGCTGATCTTGGACTGCATCGCTGTCACCACCCCCATCCCTATGACCCCACGTCACTACAGATCCGTCTGCAAGGACTGCGGCAAATGCTTCATTTGCAACGGCTGACACAACTTGCTTGACGTTCCTGAGCTGGGCTTGGACAAAACTGCTGTCACCTCCATCATAGGGACTGCCCCATGTCACTACCGACCCATCTCCGAGGATTGCAGCAAATGCCCCCTGCGAGGCATGAAGTTGCTTCACATTCTTCAGTTGATCTTGGACTGTAGAGCGGACACCGCCTGTATTCTCATCACCCCACGTCACCATCGATCCGTCTGCCAACAAGGCACCGAATGCTCCGTATGTGCCCGCGACCTGCTGCACAGTCTTGAGCTGATGTTGAACTGCAGAGCTGTCACCACCATGATCTGAGCTGCCCCATGTCACAACAGATCCGTCTGCAAGGATTGCAGCAAAAGCTTTGTTTGTCGACGCGATCTGCTGCACACCTCTGAGCTTCTCTTGAACTGCAGAACTGTCTCCTCCTGCAGCTGGCTCACCCCAGGTGACCACCCTGTCACCCCCGGATGCACAAGGCAAAGGCACCTGGGGGTTTCCCAAAATTAGGGGTACCTTTTTAGGGGTTCCTATAATAAGGACTACATTATTTGGGGTCTATGTTGGGGTTCCCCTCTTCTTGGGAAACTACCACCTGCAGATGCAGCAAGGATCGGCTCGACCGCAAGAGCTGTCACGTGGTCTCTGTCTTCCAGCCCGACAGCTTGCAAGGATTCGGTGGCATCAGTCAGGACAACACCTTTGTTGTCCAGCATCTAGGGCTTTTCAAATGTTAACCTTTGGATTTCCTTGGGTTTTATAAGTTGTATATTACCCAAAGAGTCTACAGAGGCTACCCACTGGACAGGTAAGACACCTTTGGCGGTCACCAACTTCAGGAGTCCTTGCCCAAAAGCTTCTTGGGCAAGAGCCCTCAAATCCCCCACCCTGGAAGATTCCGGGATTGACAGCGTCTCACCGCGGCCGCTTGGGAGAGCAACGTTGATCTGCTTCATTGATGCAATGCGGACCGGATTGGCCCAGGCTGGCGGGCCCGAAATGTCCCAAATTGCTGAACCAAAAATTATCATGGCACAGTTCCGGAAAGACTCGACAGTTGACTCGAAGACTGCTTCTTCCTGAACATAATACTCCCTGCCTCCGAATATCACTACAACTTGTCTGAAGACACTAGAATCAACCGGCGACGTCACGCTTGTCACAAACACAGTTTTTCAAGGGTCCAAGGACCCAAATCATAGGGCTCTAGGTCCCAATACCATTACTTTCTTAGTGTTTGGGCCTAAAACCCTATTACTTGGGTCGTTGGACCCGTAGCTTCAAATGCCATTAATGTCATCCTATTTGGGCCCTAAAGCCCTAAAGCCCTAAAACTTGGGTCTTTGGACCCTTAGGGCTCTTAACCTTTTAGACCCTAAATCCTAACCCCCTTAACCCTAAGCCAAACCTTTAGCTTTTGGAATCCTATCACTTGGGTCCTAGGGAGTTACAAGACTCCGAAGCCAACTGCAGCCCTGGTTTGCTTGGACAACTGGTAATGTGACACATGTTCAGCTCCCGGGCCGCCTGGGCTTTCAGTGAGCTTTCTCAGGGTTTAGGGTTTAGGATTTTGGGTTGAGGATTTAGGGTTTAGGGTTTAGGACTTCGGGTTTAGGGTTTAGGACTTACTGGGGCTGGTTTAGGGTTTAGGGCTTAATGGTAGTTGGTCCATACTCTTGTTACCAAAGTGGCCAATTATGGACACACAAGTGGCCGCATCTTTCATGATAGGCCTACAAGGATCCCGAAACAATTTCCCTAAACCTTACTTGAACCCTTGACCCCTAAACCTTAAACTTGAGAGCGTACTACAGAAATCTGAGCCCCAAACCCTAAATCCTAAATCCTAAACCCCAAATCCTGGAACCCTAAACCCTAAACCCTCCACAAGGGACCTTGAAATCCCCCGAATTTTCATGGCCCTAGTCCCTTTGAACCTGCAAGGCGGCGGTGTAGGTGCAGCAGCTGCCACTCACCTGCAAGCTTAGGGTTTGTAGGGTTGAGGGTTCAGGGTTGAGGGTTTAGGATTTAGGGTCTAGGAGATAGGGTTTCGTAAGGGTTGAGGGTTTAGGGCTTGAGGTTTGGGGTGGAGGGTTTAGGACTTAGGATTTAGGGCTTTGGGGTTGAGAATTTAGGGTTGAGGATTCAGGATTCAGGGTCTAGGGTTGAGGGTTCACAGGGAGTCAGACATGGGAGGTTCTCCTGTTACCTAGATACGGCATGTAAACATGGGATTTCCAGACCTGCCAGGGCCCCCCTTTGGGGGGAACCTATGACAGGGAGTATAGTACATTCGGGCCTATCTGAAACTACCATGTGTATCTCACAGAACCTGTTCAGGCTTATCCTTTACTAGACCACAAACCTCGAACCCTATACCATACTCCCTAGTTGTTGGGACTTCCCCAGCTTTGACATGCTGCCGCCGGTTTTCAGTTTGGGCGCCTTGGAACCCTAAACCGTATCTGAAAACCTGTGGCTTTAGCTGCTTATAGCAAGAAAAGAACACTTGGAGGTTTCCCAGAATTATGGGTACCTTTTTGGGGCTCCCAATAATAAGGATTATAGTATTTGGTGGTCTATATTGGGTGGGGTGTCCCATTTAAAGAAGCTACTATACTCCCCGCTTGCTGGAAAAGGAAGGTTGATTCCTGGACTCTGAACTCAAGTACCAAATCCTGGGTTCCAAATCACATCTGGAACCTTCTCTCCCTATAGGCTCCTCCCCAAAATCCCTAACCCCTACACCCTAAACTCCCTAAATCCTACACCCTAAACCCCTACACCCTAAACCCCCTAAACCCTAAACCCCTAAACCCTAAACCCCCTTAACCCTAAACCCATAAACCCTAAAAACCCTAAATCCTACAACCACCCCCTCCTAGCCTCGCCCCAGCCACCCTGCGACCCCAAAGCGGAGGACACAGCTTTGGCAAGCTCTCGGCCTGAAATTTCTTGGGAATTTAGGGTTTAGGGTTAACGGTTTGGGGCTTAGGGTTTAAGGTTTAAGGTTTGAGGTTTAGGGTTTAGGGTTTAAGGTGTAGGGTTTAGTGCGTAGGGTTGAAGTGGGGTCGGGGTTGAAGGTTGCAAAGGGTCATATAGCCCTACATAGCATAAGGTTCCATAAGGATCATGTAAGAGTTATATACTGCCATACGGAGGTAGTGGACAACAAGAAAACAAAAACTGTTACTTTGTTTGTGGTTATCTTGTTGGTGGTTTAAGTTTCTCATAATCAGGGGCCCTTAGGGGCCTTAGGGATACTTCGGGTTGCTGAAGGGATAATGGGGGGGGAGCTGTCCTTTTCAAGGCTTACGCAGGGATTGTCCTGAGAAACTCTCTTTTGGATTTTGGGTTCAAGGGCTCATGGTTGAGGCTTGCGGCTTATAGGGTTCTCTGTTCCCTGAGCCCAGCAGTATATAGAATGGTGGCCTTGTTTGCTTTGTTTAGGGACTTTGGGCCATGGACTGTAACTTGACTATGTTGCTCTACTAGGGAATGCTCGTACTTCAGATGCTGAACCCTAAGCCCTATGAGCCCTAAACACTAGATCCCTACATCCCACACCCTAAATCCTAAACCCTAAATCCCTAAACCCTAAATCCCTAAACCCTACGCCCCAAACCCTAAAATCTCAAAAACCCGCGTTGCAGCCGAAGAGCCCAGGAAGCGGGCTTGATCCTCGGCTGCAGGTCTTTGTGGAGCAAGGGGTCGGGATCCCATGAAGAAGGGTTTCGGGTTTAGGATTTAGGGTTTAGGAGTTAGGCTTGAGGGTTTAGGGTCTAGTTTGTCATAGAAATGGGCCTTAGTGACCCTAGGGTTATATAGGACTTTTTGTGTGGATTAATGGGGGATGACAATGATCTTTTTGTTTTGAGAAGCTCCCGTTCTAACTTGCATATAGCCTCATTGTCCCTATTACTGGGTGGAGAGTCCACCTCAGAAATCTACACTATAGAGCTACCTGTAACCTATGGGGAAATAGCGCGGTCTTGTCAAGGCAGCAAGCCTTGCAAGTCCACGTGGCCCTGAAACCCTACACGCAACAGCCCCAACAGCCCTGCAAGCCTAAGGGCGCATCTTAAGGTCCGACATTTCTACCCTTTCGAGATGACATATCACAGCCAAGGAAGTTCATGTTGGGCGCTCTTCTTCTAGGTAGGCATGTTGCAACGATCTAGTGTTCGATTGCTTGAAAGGTTCTAGGGCCAAATTAGGGGCACATACCACAAATATAGAGGACTTCACGTACAAGTCTTAACAACTGCCAATATCATTTTGAGGCCTGTTTGAGGTAGATGCGGACATGAGTCGTTTGCGGTAAAGGTGAAACGGAGTGTGTATTACACTCGTCGGTGATCTAGTTACGAGGCAGTTAATCTAGTGTGAGGCAGGCAATGCATGTGAAGACATAGAGAGAACTATAAGATGTCAATTATCCTCTGAATGGCTGCAGTGATCCCTATACCATACTGTTAGAAGGAATCTCGGGCCAACTTGCAAGTCATTATTTAGGTCCCTACAGTAACCCTCAAAAAAATGATCCCAAAGGCTCCAGGGAAACCATCTGCGTGCGGAACCCTTGCGGCACAGACCCCCAAAAATGCTGTGCCTGGCCCTACACTCTAAACCCTAAACCCGAAGCCTAAACCCTAAATCCCTAAATCCCGTACATCCCTAAACCCTAAACCCCTGAACCCTATCGCTTTAAATGTATCAGGTCCAGTAGCTGGATTTGTATCAAGGTCGTCGAAACCTTGGCCTCCGTGAGCAGACTTGAGGCTGAGTGGCAAGGTTTGGGGATGAGGGCTGACTGGGGTTTTGGGATCTGGGGATTTAGGGTTTAGGTATTTAGGGATTTAGGGTTTACGATTTAAGGGTATAAGGGATCTGGGGAAGTAGGGGCCCCTCATACTGGCCCTTAGGCCTGTCAGGGAAATCCTAGAAGCCCTTAAGGCTACATATGTGTAGTAGGTATCTAAGGATTCCAGGGTTAATGGCCCATACCAGGGGCCCATGACTTCAACCTTGGTTTTGTTCCCTGGAGCCCTGATCCTGAGGATTATAGATAGCAGAAACCAACAATCATGTTGAGGTACTGTTCATGGATGAAATCCTACACCACCTTAAGTCCCTAAAGTCCTAGGAATTACAGTACTTTAGGGGCTCTAAATGGTGCAAGATTTCCTCCATCAACCGTATGGGCTTGGGCCGTTGTAGGGCCACAGCATTGAAGTAGAAGGTGGTCTTGCTGCAAACAGAGAACTCGGTAGCACACCAGCCCTATCAGAACTACCAAATCTGTACTACTTGAAGACCGTGGACCCTCAAACTAGGATAGGGTTGGGGGGCCCTGTTTTTGAATCATTGTGCATTGCCTTGTCTGGACTATACAGGGATAAAGGAACTCCAAGATTAATGTCAAACCGGGCCCTGGAAAGGGCAGGGTATGGGTAACGTTGTCATTGCAGTTTAGGGGTTGGGGTTGCGGATTTCGGGCTCAGGGTAGAGGATTTAAGGTTTAGGGTTGAGGATTTAGGGTTGAAGGTTTAGGGGTAAGCCTTAAATCATACCCACCCCAACCGCCAAGCCCAACCTCAAGCTCTTCTGGGTTGCTGTTAAGGAACTTCAATTAAGTTACCAAATGAGATATATATAGAAAAACAAGGCTTCCCCAATGTAGTAACGTAAATCAAGTTCCTTAACAGCAACCCAGTCTTTCAACTGAAGACTCACGGCAGCACGAACCGAGTTCAGCGCCAGTCACGGCTGATGGGCCTCCAGCATTTCTTGTAATTCCACATCATCAGACACCGTTGAAAGCAATTCTCCTTCACCCATCAGCTGGAGATCTCCTGGCATGGTCCACCACTTCACGAGCCAGGCCACTCCCGAGATACACTCTCAGGGCAGTTTTGGTAGTCCCTTAATTTTGGGAAACCCCCTCAAACCCTAAACCGTAAACCCTAAATCCTTGAACCCTAAACCCCTAGACCCTAAGCCCTAAGCCCTAAACCCTGAACCCTAACCCCCCCCTTTTGAAGATTCAGGTGAGGCTTCCGTACCCCAACCTGCCCGCCAGTCTGATAAGGTTGCTCCGAAGGACTGTTCCCTGCAGGGTTTAGGGTGCAGGGTTTAAGGTTTAGGGATTTAGGGATTTAGGGTTTAGGGAGTTAGGGATTTAGGGTTTAGGGATTTAGGGTTTAGGGTTTAAGGGTTTAGGGGGGTGTGGCTTAGGGATTCGGGTTTAGGGTTGAGGGTTTAGTGGACTAGGGTTTAGAGTTTAGGGATCTGGGT
>CAJNIZ010043418.1:0-25228 GCA_905231905.1 Symbiodinium pilosum
AATTGGCTTCTAAAGAAAGGCTTAATTATAGATATGATAGGGAATGCAATCTGAAATGTAAGGCCTGAATATGTGCGCAATTAAAACTGTATGTAGCTTTGTCAAGCCAGCACGCACTATTCCGTTCCTGGGGCTGATATTAGTCCGTTCAGCTCGGATTTCGCTCTAATACGACCCCTTTTTATTATTCCGTTCGGGCTCAAAAGCGCTCTAATACGACCCCCTTTTGTAATCCGAAGACAACATTAGTCAGAGAGGCTTCAAACGCCAAATCTGGAGGGCCGCCAGTGTGCTGTCTCTGCACCGCCAAAGTAGCTGGGTAATGCAGCATGTTGACCGCCCCGGATTTGAGAGGCCCCGCTCCAGACAAACCAGCTAAAATCTATACCTGCGCAATATATTATGTACGTATATGCTGAACTTCCAAATCAGCAATCGAAGCCTCTGGGAAGACTTCTTTGGCCAGCCGGCAGATTGGCAGCGCCTCTGCTTGACAGGGCTTTGGAGCAACCAAGCTTTTGAGCTTTGATGCGGACTCTTGAGGGGTAGCAGCTTCGAAAACCGTACCCGTGCGACTTACCGCAAAGGACACATACCCTTTCAAGGCGCTGTTGTCAATGTCAGAACTGGGCTGATTGAATAACATCTTGTTTGGGGTCATGCCATGCTGCTCCAGGCCCTCAAGCTGATTTCATATCCTGTACAAAACGGCAACCGTACATGTTGCCTTCACAAAATGGCCTACTTCGGCTTCTGGAACGAAAGTTGATAGCCTACCTCTCGCAACTTGCTGCTGTCCAACCACCGTTGGACTAAGCATGCCCACCCCACCCAGAACTCTTTCACGCGCCTGCAGATAAGGAGACCTCTGGTTGACGCAGAGCTCCGTTTGCAAAGTGAGGGAGATCAGGCTTGTGTTGTAGTTGTTCGGCTGCAGCCTGGGAGCGCTTGCGGTGATCCAGCATATTTGTTAAGGGTCCGAGGGCACTCCCCGCATGATCTAGGAGATTCTAGCAATCTTTCCCCTGACAGATACCATTATGGGTGGGTAAGGATTCATTCTAAATAGCTTCCTAACTTCTGATCACGAAGCTATCTTGCTGCCTAAGGTCTTCTCCAGCTTGTATTCCACAAACTTCATGACCCGTGCCACCAGCTCGAACGGTGCGTTTTGGGAACGCAAATAGCCTAAGAGACATCAAGGAAACAGCAAAATCTCTGGCTTTAGTCGAAGGATGCCGTTTTGCAGTTGTTCCCGCTTCAAAATTCGAATGCACATGCCCGTGCTACAAGCCACTGTATGGTATGATCTCTTCACACAGGGGTTCGTCTTTGAACTGGGCACGTCTTAAGGAACTAGAAGCTTCGCAGCTTGGACTCCAACAGAAACGGTCAGAGAGTGTTAATCTTGTGTGGTAGCATGAGTGTAATCTGCATTCGGTGTTTGGCTCTGGCCTCATCACTTTACAGCGCGGCTTCAGGGTGTGAAAAGCAAAGCCAGCATTCTGCCCAGGGTCGTCGGATCTCACGCCTTTGCTTGAGCCGACCCTCATTCATTGCTCGGAGCTCCCACCTTTGCAGCAAGATCTTGTTTGGCACATGCTTCTGGTTGACACCTGGCGGAGGCTTCACAGCTTTTTTGTGTTATCCTAAAGCTTCATATCATATCGCAGTACGCAAGCGTTGCTTCAATATCCCCTTATTGCTTGCACATGTGCATATGAGGAAGTACTTGTACCGAATGCCAGGCTGCATGGATCCCCTTCTGTACCGACCAAGGATCTTGTGATGGAGCATAAGACTCAAGTTCGACGCTTTCTTACACCAACAGGCATCAGACGATCAACTGCAATAATGTAAGGCAAGGCACACAGTCGCGGAGATCTTGAATACTGCAACGCCAAGAACCAAAAGGCAAACGATGGTGTTTCCAATGTCAAAAAGCCTCCTTGGTAAGTTCTCGCTTCAACTCTTGGGATTTAGGATGCGCTCAGCACATGGCCGCCATCATGTTGTGCGCATCGACTCTGTGCACGAGGCTGCGAGAACGTAACCGTCCATCAGCCCAAGGGCTTTGCAAAATCCACTTCCAGCATGGGAAGCAAACACCCAACACAAGCCTTCTAGCTTTCGAAACAAGCAAAGCTGAACACGCTGAAGTCTTCGCCCGAGCATCTCGAATGGACTGTCGGGTGAAAGGGTTGGTGGCGGCATTGGCCACATTACCTGGCGCGTGTCGGGCTAGGACGCAGTACCTAGACCAAGACGCCTGCAACTCCACTCACCTCACACACCGGCTGATTCAGAGGCGTCAAAAAGCAGTGCCAGCAGGAAGTCATTTACAACCCATGCTTCTGAACTCTGAAAGCAGTCAGGAAAAACGATCCGGAAGCCTTGAACATGAAGAGTTGCAAATTAAGGCATTGGCATGTGCCCGACCCTGGTGATGCTTGCAAGTAGTTGCGATGTTTCACGATTATGATTACAGTATAGGCTGTGTGACAGTGATGGCCGTCATGTCCTGCGCATTCTGATGTCCCTGATCTTGGGATCTTGGGATATATGTGGAATACCCAAATGTTTTGGAGCTCCCTCAGAAGCAGGGAGGAGTTGCTCGGCGGAATGCCATGACGTATTGCGAGGTGGCAGGCAGCGCCCTTGGCTTTCGGAACATTGGCTTGTATGTTCGAGAAGGGTAGACGCATTCCTGCACTTTACACAGGCCGAGACAGAAAGTTCTTTTGAGCTAAGGTTTCCACACTACCGTTTGGGTTGGCAGGGAAGCACTTTCTTGGGAGAACAGGCTTTTTGCAACACAACCTGCACTGTTGGGATTCTAAAAGGCTGGTAGCAACCTGCCTTGTTCCAGATAGAGTAGCCGAGTTGGGAACAACGTTCTTAGTCTGAATGCAAGCCTCCAGAACCCTCCCTCTGCTTTTGAAGTTCAGGAGCCGTTTAAGGTGTTCCGAGGGTGCTCAGAACTTCACCCCGTTGAGAATTGATTCCGTCAGCCAGAGCTGACATAAACCGCTAGTACGCCAGGCGAACCAGGCTGCTCTGCGCCCTCCAAGCTGACCCAGCTGGTTGTTCCGTCAACAGCCTGAAAGGCAAGTTGAGGCCGTTTCAACTTCATGCTGCAGCCCCTGAACCGTAGGCAGTAAAGAATTAATCATGGCCCGAGTACTTAAACATCTTCCGATGGCTCAGGCTTTCATGTTGTCTGCTTTGGTGACAGTCTGTGACATGCTGCAATCCTGTGGAAACGACTGACATCCCAAAACTCTACTTCGAGCAGACGGATTCTGCACCCGATTCCTCTCAGTAGTACTATTCTTCCGTCTGTGCTTCTTTTTTCCTCATCTTCTCCGTCTTCCTTTATACTTCTGCTTACCCCCCTCATCAAGTCAAGCTGCCAGACTCCTGCCCAGCCAAAACCACAGGCAGGCAAGCACGTGGTTCAGCAGACCGATGGCCTCAGCTGCTAGATGATCACATCCAATAGGATGTGACGCTGCAGGCTGAGATGTTGCTTCTGGGTTTCCCGACGTACAAGCTTGTCAGTGTTCCAGCAGCTACTTGTATCCCCGGGCATGCGCGGCCTTCCTTCAAAAGTCTCCGGCTCTATCGCAAAAAAAATCCAAGACTTTGGTGTAAAATAGGACACCCTGACCGAAGATCCTCCCACACAGAGACTCCCCCTAAAATCAGGAATCCACGTTTTGGACTGGAGCTTTCTTGCAGTACACATGTGCCTAAACCCTGCTCCTGATTAACAAGAGCGGCCCCCCTCCCCTAGATTAATAGAACGGCCTTATTGTTCTAGGGCACTGGAATTCAATTGAAATCAATATAGATGTAATCAAATCCATTCAAATCTGATTGGACCACAACTAAAATCAATATGCCTCCATTACATCCATTGAACTCTCATTACCATGGCGAGGACATATTCTATTATGCTGGAGTGTTTTTGTATTAATCCATGCAGCAGCGGGTTAGCTCAGGAAGCAATGTTTGGCCCTGAAATTCCGAATAAAGTTTAGTAAGCAAGTCCTGTTTGCGGCCCTCTCTGAATTCTAAAGTTAGTATGTCCCTACTACTGCTTTCCTAGAACTACAGAACAGGTTTGAGGTTTGATGAGGGTATAAGGCCCCAGATTTAGGTTGTAAGTTGAAGTTCTAGAGCCTAAAACTTACCTGGAGCCTGGATTTCTTAGGGTTTGGGAATAGTTGTCTTTAAATGTAGTGTTTTTTGGCCCAAAGCATGCGTCGGCCTTTAAAGTAATCTTTGACCACCAAATTTGGCCCAAGAAAATTTTGTTGAATCCAGGGGGTGTTATTAATCAGGAGCATGGATTATGTGCTGAGAGCATGCCAGACTTGGAACGATGACATCCAAATCTATGAAGCTTGACTGAACCCTCTTCCTCAAGAGTGGCATGCAATAGGCCAACAAGCCCCAAAACGGAAAACATGGCAAACAGCTCAGGGTTGGGGTCTGCAATATTGTCCAAGCAGCAAATGTGGAGTTTGCAATCGCCACGCATATCATGATCCACTGCCGCCCAGTCGAGGCAGCGTACTCCTTTGCTTACACAATTCCGCAAGTGGCTTGCGCTACAGCAGTGCAACAGCCTGCATGTGTGGTATGCGCTGTCATCAAGCCTTGAGCTGGGCGTGCTAACGTTCAGCTTCACAACCACAGGGGAGCTGACAATTAAACAGCGATGTGAGCTGTCAATCTGACATCCCTCATGGCTTGCTCCACAACACACAGTCTGTGGGTCCGTGAGCATGGAATCAGTCAACCAAGCCAGACTTCCGAAAGCTGTGCAACCCAGCAGCTTGGATGAAACCTTCGACTTTTGCGAGCTTGAGCAGCCTCATTATTTGGAGATATTTGGATTACTGCGTGCGCAGAAAGCTAATTCAGCAAGCGGCAAAGCTTAAACTAGTCCAGCTAGGACCTAGGCCCAAAGTGCTTAAGGTCCTTGTCTCAGAATGTTCCAGCTCCCGGCAGCAAGCCAAGCAGGCTGTACCCAACTGTCATCGCTCCATGTTGTGAGCTAAGTCATGACTTCTTGCCGCAACTCGCAAACATGTTGCATATGTTGCCTCACTTCCTCCAGGGGGCCGCAGTAAGCGAAGAATGCGGATGATGCGCACAAAGCGGCCGAAGCTGAGATCTGCAAGTGATCCTTGGTCGGTTCGTGATGTTGGTCCCAAGACATGTTCCAGGAACTCTGAGCAAACCTAAAGCCATGTCTGGAAATCCAGGGCAGGATGCTCAAGGGCATGGGACCGGATGTCAGGGCCCGTCTGGCGTGAAACACATCTGGCAAGTTTTCCGCAGGGTGATAAGCTGCAGAGGGCTCCATGTGAACTACAATCTAGACTTCTAGATTCCCCTGTCTAAAAACCACTTTTATACTCCCCTACATAACCCCTTTTAAGGAGTTTAGAATATAGCAATACTATAGCACATGTGGGCTTAGAGGCCCTCAGCATTAGCTTTGCCAACCAACCAAGGCACCCTCCAGAAGCACGTTCGCAACCGTCACAATGTCCAGGCCCACCAGCCCAACATCGAAAAGCAGCCAGGATCGTAGGTAGCTGAGCGAGGAAGTTTTGTTTGGCTTGTGGAGTTGGGGAATTGGTCAGCAAGAGTTCGGGCCATTAGAGAAAGGCCCGAGGGTTCTGTTTGTGAGGGCCTGGGTTCAGTGCAAGAGATCATGGAGCACGCTTGTTGTAGTCATAAAATGGCTGCAGCTGCAGACATGAATCTGCACGCGTGCAGAAATTGGTGAGCAACTTGGGTGGGCTGAGCACTGGCGTAAAACACATTCAACTACTCGTGGGATACACGCCAACGTGTTGTCCTGAAGTGCGCAGCTTGGGTAGTTTGTCGAAGTGAGAATTGTTGGAGGCTGCTTTCGAGCCTGGAACTCTTGAGGGGATTCATACGAACTCGCTTGCCCAAGTCCCCAACACAAGGCAAATTGAATTGAAGCACTACTTTCATGCTCTGTTCTTGTACAATTCCCGGTCTGCAGTTGACCCCAGGACAAGCACAATGCACATCCATTCCGATCCAGTTCGACAAAGCATGGCGATCGATGCTTCAAGACAACATTCAGCTGCAGCACTGAATCACAGCGACTCACGTCTGCAAAGTTCTTTTGTATGTACATTCTTGTTACATTTAGGTTGCGACTATAAGACGACCTTGGCAATTGACAAAAGTGCATCCAAGTAGCTGCCAACAAATCACGCTGTGCGTGAAAACGAGCTGGCCTTTGTCAAACACCTCACGGGCAATGCCACAGGGAACGCAGAACGTCAGTTTCAGTCGTTCAAATGGATGGAACGGCCCGCAAGTGTTCAGAGTGTGCGCTTACATCCATGCTAGTGCTCGCCATGCATAAGCAAAACAGATAACAACATGAAACTCGCAGATGCGAAAGAGAGGCGCGCCAATATATACTACCAACTAAACCACAAACACAACGCCATACCAAATAAAGACCCGAGAGAGAGAGAGAGCAACAGAGATAGTCTGACCAGCACACGCTGCACAAACGAGCTCAGCGAACGAGAGAAGCCGACACGCTGCATCAGCAGCCGCATGAGACGAAGGCATGAACAAGAGCAAGGGCCAGAGACAGCTTTAAAGAATCTAGATCCACGTCATCCGCGCGTCCAGTTGTCACAATGAATGACAGGCCATCAGAATGCAAGGCACGGCTGTATTGAGATTGATGACGATATCTGCAGTCCAAAAGAGCAAGCTGAACGCGAAGATCCCGAAATTCACCCAGCTCCACGCATCGGTCGTGTCCTTTTCAGGGCGGGCTTGCAGTCTCGCAATTGAGGTTCGGCGGCGCAGTTTGATCTGCACTTTGTGTCCTTCTGCAAGTCCCATGCCAGCGAAAGCGGCAGCAACGTTGTGTCCACAATGAGAACTAGGGAGCTCACGATGTCCTGGGCAAGTTGGAAGTAGACAGCCGATGACAGCCGTATCTTAATTAACTGCTACCTGTAGTTAACGTGAGCGGGCCGTGAACATCAGGCCCATGGCTTCGCTGAAAGGCTTTGCGTAAGCATTACTTCAGCACATGCTGGCAAAACATGTTAGCATGACATAGAGGAGGCTTTATGAGCAGGAAATAATGGGAAAGCGCTATAACATACTGTAATTCTGATGCCTCTGCCTTCTCATCAGCCGCAAAGCACTTGGAAGCCCAGCTTTGAAAGCTGAAATGCGAAGTATCAGAGTAACCCCCAACAGAATCAAATCATTGCCCGCGCGACCCATGTGATTCGCTTTGCGCCGTTCGGATGGAGTCGGCTCTTGAGGTCCGTATCATAGGTCCTCTCCTTGGGCAGGCAAATGGCAGGACCTACACTACTTCCGCGGACGCGGCTTGTGTCTGCATCTGGCTTTTATGCTATGCGGCATGACATAGGAGCACACCGGAGCACGGATATCAGAAACAGAATTCTCTCAATTTGCAAAACAGCTACATCAGGCTGCAGTATTTCGCTTTGCGCTATTTCTTGCAGCTGCCCCGATGCACATGCTGCCGCGCACGACTTCTTTACAAGTGTTCTAGGTTGGCAACAGTTGCCATGCCCACATCTTGCCAGGCACTGAGCAAATCGGCTCCAATGAAAAATACCACCGAGCATTCCGCTACTATGACTGCGCCCTGACAGGAAACTGGCTTAAGCTACATGACTAAATCCATTCCAAAACTGCCAGGTCTCCGATTCGAACGTGACCCTCTTGCTGAGGTACTGCGTTGGACTAGCTGAGCGTATGTTGGTCCTTTGGCAATCCAAAATTCGAGCATACAATGCCTGCAAGTTGTGAAGCTAAGAGGGCCCGCACCGCATACTCCTGCTTCTACTACCAGAGCGCTGGAACGCTTTCTCGCGAAGTGGACTTCAACAACGTTCTCTGTGCTGGCTCGGGCACCGAAAATGCTCAAGCATGGTTCCTTCGTTTTTCAAGCTCTTAAACCAAGGTGACGCTTGTTCCAAGTCAGTTGCAGACTGAACTTCCATGAAGCATCTGGCGTCTAAAACCTTCAGACTCGGCGGGATACGCAAAAAACACAACCTGCAACTGCTACAGTAATGGAAGACTTTGGGAGACCACACTGGGCCCTGCAGGCCCTAGGCGGTGTGGACACAGTCGAATCAAGATGAGTTCTGTCATGTTCCCCCGCCCGCCTCGCCCTCCCTGAATAGGAAAGGCTGCTCATGGCTGCAATTCTTTGCAGACTTCGGGAGTATTTTCTCTACTGTTCCGCTGGCAGCATGTATGTCGGCCCTGTCAATTTCTTGCATTTTCCATCCCGGCTCTGGCTGTCCTGAGCTCGCTCATGGCGGTATAGGGGTCGCACTGCATCGAAAGCCTTCGAGCTGACAGGACTGGAAAAGCTCACATCATGCCTGAATAGGCTTTGTCTTACAAAAATCCCGAATAAGTGAGTTTGTCGAATTTGCTCGAAGTAAGCTTACCATTGTCAAAGGCACCGGCCGCTACTGTAGTTGGCATCTCAAAGAATGCGCCGCTGACTCTTTTGCGCAGCTGTACCCTATTGAAGCCGACACCAACGATCTTGTCCCCTCTTACAATCTGCGACCACCTTTGTAAGCCTTGCATGACAAGCAGCTGAAGCCATCGGTTGTGCAGGCGCAATTCGTTTTGTCTTTGGATTGAGCTCATTGGACCTGGTGGCTTTGGAAGCATCCAAGATTTTGTGGTCATGATTTTGCCGTATGCTAGGCAACAAAGCTGTGATTCCTCCTGTTTCCTTAACCAAGCACGATGCTACCACAGCTCAGCGTCAAGTCGGGCAATGCAGCTCAATGTAAAAACCCAAGAAGAAAAACTCTCTCAATGCCCCGCATCTGCAGCCCAGGCGCCCAAGGGCAAATATTTCAAGTTATCCTGAGCGCGGCAGGAGTGCTAGGCCTGTGCTTCTGAGCGCTCTTTCATGAAATCTTACGGGTCGTTCATTCCAGTGACCTGGGCTGTAGTACTCCCTCCAAAATTTCTCCGAGCTGCTCTCTTCTCTTCTCGTTTTTGCCGGTGCTCCTGCAAACCAAGCAAAACATGAAACTGGGCCTCTTGCTGGAAGATGGGGAAATGCACATTTTGATGACAGCAAACCCTGCGTTCGAGGCCCTCGGCCTGAAGTGCGGTGGGCTCTTGGGCCTTGGCCACCTGACAGGCGACAAGCACCGGAATCATCTGTTGCTGCTTGAACCCCTGCTGCTTGTCAGTATTCGTACTCTCAACGTGCTGTGCTTGCTGTTCTGACTTGAAATTTCCCGGCAGCAGAACACATTCCCATGATGTCAGCAATCAGAGCTTACTCGCCTCACGAATGAGAGGCCAAGCGGCGATTCGGGTCTTGTGCCTGGGAAATGCATGTCATGCCCGAAGTACAGGCCTCCTTGGAAGTCGTCGGGTCATGGTCGTAGATGGGGAAAAGCCGACTGATGCTGCGAGACCCAGAGATTGTGTCGGCCTGCATTCCATGGTTTGTGAACCGCAAATGGACTTGCTTCAGGCAGCAGGTGCTCGCTCTGCCAAACCCTCCAGCACACGACAAGGGATGCTGAATGAAAAGGTAGAACGGACTCGCCAGCAAGACACTATTTGCTCCATCGGCCTCACCGAATGTGTTCCGTGAGCTGGTATACTCATCAACTGCCTGCACAAGCGGAGATTGCAACAAAGGACATGCCGCAGGCTCTATCTGCACATCCTCTTCATTAGTGCTCGAGAGGTAAGTTTGCCTTTGAAGAATCCGTACTGGACTTAGTACAACAATCGCAGCCACCATCAGCCACCCATCAGCGGCGATAGATCTAACACAATTAGCGCTCCACCCACATGGCCGTGGCAAAGGGGATTGTGCCTTTTACTATGGAACGACATGCATCTGGCGGTGTTTCACATGCCGTGGCATGTGAATTGCGTCACCTGCACCATGTTGATATGCCACAGTGCCGTTGTCAGTGATTGATTGAATGGGCTGAAGTGGGGAGGTCTTGCTTCCCCAAACTTCAGAGGCATGTGCCAGATCAGCTTGATGAGAAAAAGTCCAAGGTTTAGAGCCTGCTGTTGCGTCTGCATGGTAAATTCCACGTCATCCAGCTTCTCCCTCAACTTGTCCACGAAGCCCTCCTTGGTAACAAGTGAGGTAGTGTATGCCAGATCTTAGAAAGCACACCTCTGCTGACGTGGTCCCCTAATTGGAGGAGTTTGGGACAGGGAAATCACGCGAACTAACATGATATGCGCTGGCAACTTCTGCACATTAAGCAAGCATCAAACTCGACTCTGAAAGCCGCCACCGCATCTGCGGGAGACTGGTTTCCTGATGGCCAGGGTTGTCAGAGTTGTAGTTCTTGGGGTCTGGAGTCTACGGACCGGATGGGCCATCCAAACAACATTTGCATGGGGTAATGTATGTGAATGGGTTCACCAGTGCTGAAAGAAGTTATCACTCTCAAGGTAGTAGAGGCGTGGCCCTGTCTGCAATATGCCTTTACTCCAGCCCGAGGCTGCCCCAGCTCGACTCTGCATGTTGCCGGAATGTTCACAACAGTAGCAATCTGGACTTTAACAATAATAACGAGATGAACATATACTAAGAATAATGATGCTAGTAGACAATCCGGGGGTGCAACGGTGTACCACCCAGCCAAAAGCGCCCAAAGCCCTCAACATCAGCACAGGCGCCTGGTATGCAGGAGCCCGAGGATTCTCGAGAGGCCTGTGACATCTGCACCTCGTTTTGTCAGGCTATCGCAACGTGCTGAGAACCTGCCATCAGAAACTTAGATGAGTTTCAACTGTCAAGACTGCGGCTGACTGCTTCTTAGACGTAGCTCTGACGTAGGATTCGGGGGGCTTGGACTGACCAAATGCCCAGATGCCAGTTGCGTCAAGGCGCAGCTCGACTCTGCAAAGCCACCAGTTGCGGCAAGGGCAAGGGTTGCTAGGGTTACTGGCTCGTCGTCACCTTGAGCCTTAGCAGCTACTTGTGGATCCATTGCCAGATACACAAGTGACCAGAAGTAAGCAAAATCTGGGAGACCATAGCAGCTACGGGCAGCATCATCATCAGCGCACTTTTTGGCCGCGGCTCTAGTCTTGAGGCCACTGACGTCCCAAAAGCATACCGAATCTACATCCTTCGTACCTCTGCCTCAGTCATCCTTCAACGAACCCGTACCTCCATCACAGAAATCGCAATGAGCCTCTGAGCCTTGAGCGGAAGCCCTTGTGGGCCTAAAGCCTGGTGCTCAAACCGGCTGGACGAACATCTGAGCGGTTGCTGGGTCCCTCACTGAATAAGGCCCTGGAGATTGCGTAGATCTGTTGCATGCAGGTGTATTCTGCTGAGATTTATCATGAGGCTTATTCGCTGAGAGCTCCCTCTAACCTTTAAAGCTTCGTTTGCAAAAAGTTGCCTTGGCGCTGCGCTGCCCCCTTGTTGGGTGCTGCGAGGGCTGTCGTTGCAGAATGCTGGTGGGTCTGCACAAGGTTCACGTCGTAGAACCAACGTGTACGTGCGCAATCAGAATTGCAAACCACCATCGGTTGCAAGCCGGATCAGAACTTTGTCATCATCGACGTCAACTTTTCGGATGTTGGCACCATCCTCACCAAGAATACTGCATCAAACCATGGCAGTCCAACAACCGATTCAATAGTATCAGGACGCACTAGGGGTAGGGGATGAGGATGGGCTTGACTCACAGCAGGTTGGCGACGCAGCGCTATAGTAGGTCCTCTGCGCATTTTTCTACCGCAAAGCTTTAGTGAACCGAAGTTTCAGTCCCCAACTGGCCCAATAGAGGAATCTGGAGCTCGCAAGATCTCAAAAGTTCCTGCGGGTAAGCCAGAACATGGCTCCTGGCGAAGACTAGAAGTATGAGCTGATAGTGCCAAGCCTTTCCTGCGGCCTACGGTAGTACTAATATCACTCCAGTGCCCTTCACAATTTCACCCGTGCAATCTCAGGCTCAGGCCTGGATAGCATCATTTGCTGCCTGCCAGCGGAATTCTTAGCTTGGGGAACTATACAGCCAGGGTCAAGAAGAAACACAAAACTGCATCTGTTCAGCATCTTTGTCTCAAAGCTGCTTTGTATGGGAGAATCCTGCCCTCTTCTACCATGGCTGCTTGAAATAATGCCACCTACTACAATTGTCTACAACGATGCTGGAACGTTTGCTCAGGGGTTAGACCGGTAAATAGCCCCTGACACTGCATCTCCGGTTCTGGCCTCAGACTTTGCCAGAAAAATCTCGTGGGTTTTCAGGTGAAGGTGAACGAATTAATTAATGGATAAAATCTTAGGCCCAACTCGACATGCCCACACCGCTCTTATGACATCAGTTGCAGAAGCTTCCTGAGAATGGCTGCATGACGGCGTGAACTGAAATCCAGCCCCGCCACACGCTTTCATTCCGAACTGACGGTCGTCTCTACTGCGACCGCACGGTAATCTCCATAACGACCTGAGGGTTGTCCCTACTACGACCTGACGATCTTCCGATAGAATCCTGGAGCCCAACCTCCGAATTAAAGAAGAAGACCACTGCGTCTAGACCCCTGGAGTTTCATCCAAGCAGAACCAGGATCCATTGGGGAATGCCACTATACTTTCCCGAAATCCGTCCAGTCACCTCCAAGGCCACATCTACGGCAAGGCGCTCCTTCCTTGAGTACACAGAAGGGTCTTGACAAGGTTGGATATGGCCAGGAAACATGTGAGACTCAGATTCAGATTCCTAAGCAGCTAGGCTTCGTGAAGTGGGCGAACCTAGCGGCCATAGCTTTGAGTGAAGGATGTGTGTGAACTCCATCAGCAAACCAGCTCTATGAGAAAAAACTTAAGCATACCATAACTGCGGAGGCTTTTCGAGGTGGTCATTTGTTGGCAGGCCCTAGTTGTGAGTGTGATGCATCACAGAAGACCCCCAAGCTTGCCATTGGTTATGCTTTCCCCAGCAAGCGTCTCCGAGGTGGTCATGGATGCGCATGTTTGGATCTTGCCAACCAGCTTTCCTTAGAGTTGAAGAGTTGCAGTAGCATTTGAAGGGCAGCGATCCGCCATCAGATGCTCTGCCAAGCAGCGGCGGCTTTGAAAGGTGAGCCACACAGGCGTCGGTTTCAGTGTCACTTCAGCTTTGGCTTCGGTCTTCGGCTTGAAGGCCTTTGCGCATTGACTCCGGCCAAGTCTCATAAAAGAGGTAAATCATCGCAACAAGGCGCAGCTGCCTGTCTTCCTGCTATTGTTATATTTGCTACCGCCCCTGCAGTAACCCAGGACCCTTTTCCGATCTGCGGCCAGCCTGGGCCAACTGCAAAGATGTCGCATAATCCTTGTCAAGAATTGCAGCTGGGGAGAATCTGTAGAATCTCTCGGCAAACATCCTACTCTTATAAAGGTGCTTGGACGTGAGACTCCTGGCTGAGATATCTTTGCATGGGCTCCCAGACAGCGGACGGGCTCACATGTGCGAACACCAACCCACATCAGACGAGAGGCAACCACAGTGAAGCCCTTTCGAGCCAGCGTGGCCCTGCAAAGTTACCCGAATCCATGAGGGGTCTTACGCGCTGCCCAGACGTGTCATGTCATAACTGCGCATCCTTCATTGATGCACATACCTAACAACTGCGTTTTGCGTGCAGCCGCGTGCCTCCGGTCCGTCTGCCCGTACCTAGGCCCAAGCGAGGAAACGATTGCGTGAGGGCTCGTGTCAACTGCTGCCCTTCTGTTCGCAAGGCCGCAAGGAAATGTAATCTGCCAGCAGCATACGTGCCACCTGGGGACTGCTCTTCAAGGTATGCGGCCTGAAGGGCGTTCACCTCAAACTTCTCCTCACGCAAAACACTCAAGAACGGACTGCCGGGTGACACTGATGGCTTGCAGCTAGCAAATCTAGCAATGGCAAAGCTGCAGATGTGTTTTTACAGCAAATGCCAACTAGGCCATCTTCCCAGGCGCGCACTAAAACAGGACTGGGACCTGCCGTGCCAGCGTGCTTTCGCTCTCCAGCATGCGGTCGGGTACCCACACGGAGTAGCCTGCAAACGATATCTCATGTGGGACCTGCACAGCCTGCAAGCCTCGGAAAGGTTTTCGTCCGCCACGTAGGGCAGAAATAACTGTCGAGCACTCTAACTTGACATTCTTGTAAGGCCTGCTCTTTTGCACTAGGCCCTGCTCCGTGAGAAGCTTTCTAGCCTAAGCAGCCCAAACGGCCCGAACACAACCTGCGGTTGAATTGCCATTTGGCGATTCTCATGGGCCCGTTGTTGGCCTTCGACTCGCCTGCTACGGCAGCCCTCCCGTCATTTGGGCAAACCCTGAATCATCACGCATTTCTTTCATGCTGCGTTCTTAGCATGATCCAGAACGCCCACAAATAATTGCTGTCAAACACCCTGTCAATATCTACCAGAACTGTGGGCCTGAAGTCTGGTCCCCGCCAGCCGCACCTCCAAAGCACAGCCAACTCTCACATCGTCGTGTTCAGACTATTTGGACACTTTTGTTGCCAGGGTGGCGGTGGGGCTTGCATACGCTCATTCGCGCCAGTTTCTTCTGCAAAGGCACAATACAAAGCCTCAGCTATAGTTTCTTGTCATTGTTCGGTTTCTTTGCATCTGGTTCTCCATTGGGAGGGTGCTCATGTAATTTACGTAATCCGAATTGGAACGTGGTTTCCACGCCGAGGTAGGCTGGCATGCAGAGCCAAGCCTAGGGATATGTAGGGATCTATAGGGGTTAAGGCGGTTAAGGAACCACGGAGAATGAGTGGTTTGCGAGCCAGCTCTTGCTGTGTCTTGGAGTCTGGCAGCGGCTTGGAGTTTGAAAGGGCGTTTAGCACCTGGGCTTACATACACAATCTGAAAAGTACCTCAAGCATCATTAGTTCTTGCAAGCCGTGCGAAGCAAAATTGGACACCTACAAACAATCACATGGAACAACATGCCCTTAGACGCGCTCAAAACAGGAAAGTATACATGTTCTATGTGCAAGCGGCTGCGCAAGCTGCAAGAGACGACGTTGAGAGATTTCGGGAGCACATTCAGGGTGGGGGCAGATGTTGACCTATGCGACTTTCATGGAAACGGCACACTTCCTACAGAAGGAAGCAAAGATTTTCAAGAGCATTCCTTCTAACCAGCATAAACCAAGTCAAGTTCATACCTCTTCATTGGCACATTGAACTTCTGACCCTGACTCGCCCTGGCAGCCTTTGTTGTTTCACGTATAGAAAAAGGGCTTGGCTCGCTCAACTTTCAGAAGGACCTGTGAGCAACCACCGTGTTTTGAGGGCTCAAAATTGCACCTTTTCGGCCGCGGTCTGCACCTTGGGGCAAGGGAAAAGCGACGCATACACAGGGAAAGGCAAAATACCTGATGCACTCTGCAACATCCTTACTAGTTTTACTAGCCGGATCGAAGCTGCGTCAAACTTGGTTGCTTGTTTTGCGCTCTCTTTGAAAAGGTCACTCAGCCTACTTGGTGTAGACATGGTGCAGAGCAGTCCCAGATGCTCAAACCCATTGCAGGATCCCGAGAGAAAAAACTACAGCTTGATAACCAACGGCTTATCCAGCCAAGGCACCGCCTTTTTGCTTGGTTTTGCCCTTGCCCTTGCCCTTACCCTTTGAAGGTCTCGGCTTCTGATCCTCCTCCTATCGGCACAGACAGGATGCCTGCAAGAAACGCTTGCCTCTCTTCCTACTGCGACCGAAACTACCAGGTGATCAGCGGCGGGTCTAGTTAGGCTCTGCAGACAGTCCTCCTTTGATGCCGGTGGCAGCATTGAGCCTTAGTTCGAAGCTTGAAACTTGCGTGCCGTACATCCCTGGACTCTCGGCTTCCCAGCAAAGTGAATTAGACTGATGCGAAACAGGTCGTACCTAGCAATGCAAGGCAAGAATGACACCGAAACTCTAGGTGCCCACAGGAATTGAATATGTTGGCTGTTAGCTCCGGATGCTCCTGCAGCTGAGCTGGTTCATATTTAAGTTGCTATTACTAATTAAAGTGCTAAGTGCAGCCAGTGAAGCAGCTGAAACGGTCTTGGCCTTTGTGGTCTTTGCCGCGGTAGCCACATATTCGAAACCTCGAGTTTTGTACTCCGCTGAGGTCGGGTGCATGTCCAAGAGGGCCACGAGAACTTAGAGAACTTGCAAACCTGTGAATCTGTGGCCAAGGCCCCCTGGTGAACACCCCTGAGAAGCACATCCGTTTTCTGGAAAGTAAGCATGTTGTGAACCAGACTGTTGTGGCCAGGCATGGCGGCGACAAAGCTAAGCTTCAACATGCCCAAGGTCCTAAACCCCAAACCTTAGCCTCTTTTCTGGCGCACATAGCACTTTCACCTCCAGTCATTCCGCGAAACATAATCGGTTTTAAAGTTACTCCTTTCTACGTTTTTTTCGAAGGAATTTGAAGGGCATCCTGGCCATTGCGGGGTGACAGGGCCCAGGCTGCACGGAGCTGCCCACATCCAGGTCTGGAGTTCCATTGAGGAGCCTCAGCCACTGCAAGTCCTACGGCCAAAGCTACGATGTGATCTTGCAATACCTGATGTGCAGAAAGACAAGCTGGAGTCATCGAGCAAGCCCGAGCAACAGCGTATCTGGGATGTAGCCCAGGGGAATCATCATCCTCAACTCCTGGGATCAAGGGGCAGACTGTTAGACCTTCTAAGTGTAAGATCTATGGAACCTTCCCCCAACAATCCAAGCACAAATGCTTACAGCCATCGTTGAAGCTTGGAGGGCGGGGAGGCTGGATACATCGGCTACCGTGCTCCGGGTGATGGTCGGAATGCGAACCATACGCCAATTGGACAGGCAAGCGGCATGCACGCTGTCCACGAAGACGCCAAAGTTCTTCCTCAAGAAGCTGAAAGGAAAGCTTTTGCATTTTTCCAGAAACCGGATGTCAGGCTCTGGCCCAAAAATGATGCAAACAAACTCTGGGGCTTTGAGGTAAAGGCCAATGAATTTGAAGATAAAATCTACGGCCTGACCCCGTGAATATACCCACACATCTCCACATTCAAGGAGTTGCCAAGCTTGCTAAGAATGGTAGGACCGAACTAAGAAATAAGCCCAACCAAATCCTTTCATGCCCCATTATTCCGACCTGACGGTCGTCTCTATTGTGACCTGACGATCGTCCGATAGCATCCTGGAGCCCAACGTCTTCCTAACAAGGGAAGAACACTCGATGAAATGAAAGTCTGCGTCTAGACCCGTGGATTTTGATCCGTGCAGAAACAGGGGCTATCTTGCCGGCTGCCGAAGTAGGCGGCGTGCGGCATAAGTGAGCCGGCTTACTATGTAGGAGCAGCACTTCCCAGGATTTTGTTGCTGTGGCATCTACTGGATTGTGCCCGAGAAGACAGTTGCGAATTGTTGTGCCCAAAGCGGGGACAATCACCCACCTGCATCCAAGGAGCACAGACACCACCGTCCCGTCCAGCCACTCTTCTGGGTTGTAGGCCCTTCGTAGCCTTACGGCGATGGCTGGCAACAAATTGCGCAACGGGGCAGAGTCCATCACCGACTTTGGACGTGTACTGCCCAAGTACACAGAACGACATGTGGTGCATAAAGCCATGTGCGTAAAAAAAATGTAAAAACTTAGCAAGGCGGGTGAAGGGTGGCACTCCTTGTTGTTTTTGCGATTGTTCAGGATTCTTGCAGCCAGGGTGCAACTAAAGGGCTCTACAACCTTTTGTGCAAACATACAGGCCACACGTTTTGTACTATGATGAATTAGGCATCAGCCCTTTTCCTTATAGACCTAGGATTCAAGTGGTAAAGCTTTCCGGAACGTGCAAGTTACATGGGCGCAAACCCTCACATGGGGACTATAAGGGGTTATGACAAGGAATTAAGCCAAGTGACTGTTCGATCTTCCTTTCCCTTTCTCGGGTGCCGCGCTCAGCCTTTCGCTGCTGCCATCTGCCTGCTTTACAAACAATACACATAGGAGGTTATAGCATCTACAAACGATATCATATGCACTGTGTACGCCTGCATCTCGATATCATGGAAATGTGTGTATATATATATACACATATGAATATACATCTGTTTATGCTTATTTTGTTCAAATATGCTGTTCCAGGCTTGGCTTAGCAGACTCCCTCTGGCTCGGAACCATCAGCAACATCTGCATTTGGTCAGAAACCAGGACTGCAGGAACATTCTCAGGTTCTCAGTCTGCCTCTGCGTCCTCACTTGCTGGAAATGCGGCTAATGAGGAGGGCAGCTCTTGTCCACAACGGCTGAACTGTTGTATTGCAACCAGGCCACGGAATGCACCATCCTGATCTTCGTCATCTTCAGCATTCCACATGGAAGCAATTGGAAGACCAGTATGTTGGCGGCCTGGGCTGGCGTGGATCAACTGCCTCTTTGCACACCAATCGACCAACTTGACCCTTGGTCAAACCTGTGCAGGCGAAGCAACAGCAACAACATCAGCCGAGCACAACAGCTGACTCAGAAACTACAGCAGAAATTTCTACGGGTGTAAATAGCCAGCCAGCATGTGGAGCCTCCATAACAACCCAAATCAACACCCATAGCTAGCATGTGTCACCATGTGTAACTACGCAAGCTTCTGTCACTCCCAGGGCATGCAGCGTTTTTGCACGTGGCTGGGGTTGATCGCCGGTATGCTTTCGGCATTCGAAGGTCTTACTCAGGGTTAGTGGGGAGTACGGGAATTTAATCACTACAAAAATGTGTAATCCCTGTTTAATATTTTCCCGTATTTCTTACAGTACTAACCCTAAACCCGAAAGCCTGAACCCTAAACCCTGAAACTTATTTACATATACATATATATACATGTACATGTATATATATACACATATATTTAATACATGTGTATATATATATATATGTGTGTGTATATCCTGTGTGGCCAAGAGACTTGCGTCCAAACGCACCTTGATTGGCTTGCGGAGCGCTTCGCACAGCTCCACCTGGCTGGGCTATACCGGGACTTATGAGATTTCTATAGGGGACGTATAGGATTTCTTAGGGATTGTGTGGGGGGTTATGTTGGGATAATGGAAAAGAAAATAGAAACTACTGCAGTAAATTGAGGTATATCTTGGGACATTAGGGTCTTATATGGCTGATGCACATAGAGAAGCCTAGAGGTGAAAGGCGCGAGTCCTGTGGGTTGCCTGTGAAGTCTTACGCTTGATTTCATGCATGTCTTCAACTTCAAGCCCTTACCAGAAAGAGAATGCTAGATGGCCATGGAAAAAGTTGACATCAACGCCGAGCATTGCACCCAGTAAGTGTGTCCAGCGTGCTAGGCGAAAATTAGACAGGCCTCGCCGCGTCCGGGGCAAAATCGAATCTTCTCCTTGGACTCTGCTCTCTGCTCAGGTTCTCTTTGAGACCACTGGGAAACCCTCAAAGCCCTAACTGCGACACCAGGAGGACAGAGGAGCAAAACTGGGGTTTATCAGTGTGGTACAACGGGAAACTTCTCATTGACTCCGCTTTTCGTTTGAACCATGGAACATGCGGAAGCCAAGCTTTGTCTTCGCTGCCGGACAGTTTGATGATGGCTCCTGGCATGATCATCGCTTGTGAAGTGACATGCTGGGACCTGCTAAGAATCCAGCTGTGTGTTCCAAGGTTGGCGCAAATCAGCATTGCGTGCACTTGAGTCCTTGCCCATTCCGGACGACCAGCGCTTTGGCAAGGTGCCAAATGTCATTGTGCTTCTCAGTTTCCTCAAAGAAAGAAGCATCTGGGTTAACAGCTCACACCCTATCACCACTTTGTTGCTCAGCGCAGTGATCCCTATGTCACTAGGCCGGGGGAGGCCTTCGGGCAGATGTGATATCTTTTTTTGCCGTCGCCTCTATTAGAGACACTCACCCTCCTAATCTGGAATCATTTTCTTCAATAACTCCGGTCCCCGAAGCTGCAAGGCTCTTGAGGAATCTGCAAATGAGTGTTTCTGCCTGCCTCATGAATCCAAGCCGAGCTACGCTGGGCCGGGTTTCCTCCGCCCCCTCGCTGGCCTCATCATCATCTTGCGAGTCTGCCCTTGGCCAGCCGAGTCTGCCGGAGGGGATGTTGCTTTGCTGTGGGTTCTGGTTTAACAGAGTTTCTATTCTTCCTCCCGCGTTGTGCATCTTCAATACTTGCTCTTTGAGTTTAATCTACCAAGTATCTGCACCACATGCTGGACAAGGATAATACCGGGCATGGGAAAGGCAAAGATTTCAAGACAGCATGCAGCATGACGATCCATGACGCAAAGCCAACATTCTGTCAGGGAGCTTGAATACGAGCAAGTCTTACTCATCTTACAAATTCCAAGGGGAGCCATTCGCGGCCACTTTAATGAATAAATAAGCCAGAACCCTACGCAATCTGAGCCCATACCTCCGCCTCTGCAAAACTTAAGGATCCCACCACAGCTCGCCAGCCATGGCTTGGGCGCGAAGCACTGGGATAATTTCAAAATTCTAAAATGGCCCGGGGGGGGTAAGATGTGTTTAACCATGATCTCCATATTGAGCAGCGCAGTTGGAACCAAACACAGTATCTCACTAGTCCGTCTGTAGCTGTGGTTGAGACTTGCTGGCTACTTTAAGTACAAATGTATGGCGCTGCTGCACCATCAGAGCAAGCTCTCTGAGTATTGCAATTTGCTTGCTCGAGGTCAAGCGTGGCAACATGCCTGTTGAGCCAAAAGCACGACAGAGGGAGCCCAAGCAAAAACCGGCTGCTGGAATGGCCACTAGAGACACACGGGCCAAGCAGAAAACCTGGTGAAGCCCTTGTGGAAACTGTCTGATGACAGAGTTCCCCACTGTGACTTTGCATGCCCTTGGAGCTAGTTTTATGCAAGTAGATTCTTTGGCAGAAGGAAGCCTGGATCAGAAGCCATGTCAGAATCAGCACGCGTGAGCTCAACCATGACAATGTCAGCTCAACTAAGTTGCCAAATCTCAGAAACAAACAGAAAAGAAACAACAACTGAGTCCTTGAAGTCGACAGCAGAAATCAAGCTCCAATGTTGGCTGAAGTCTTTTCCTCTGGCCCTCTCGGCTCCGGCCGTCTTGGGAACACATCTAAGCACGTTCTGGCCAAGTCTGAGCAACCCAAGCGCTATGGACACGTAAAGCTAGCAATCTTTGGTGTGAAGCTGTGAAGCTGTGGGGTGTTGCTTTCGGATCAATACCTTTGCCATGGGAATTCAGAAAGCCTCTGTTTCACAAGTCGCGCTTCCAGGTTCGAAGCAATGTTTATCTTTCAAAGCTTTAGTAGCAGCTGTCACATGTGTGAAAAAAAGGTGCCAGATCTTCTGCCACATACTGTTGGATCCCGAATAGCACGTGAGGGTGCAAGAAAGTAAAGCTTTCAGACAATTGTACTATGGACGCCCTACTCGACTTTGGAGGGTGCCAATTATTCAGTGTTTTCTGCCGGAAAATTCTGGGCAAAGTTAATGATGAAGCCAGCAGGCTATGGGTGTTAAAAGCCAGGTCTTTCAATGAAGGCCGGCCTCCATCAATCTTTTATGCAACCCCGTGGGTGAGACCAAAATCTACGTTTTTTCCAGACCAGGCCTTTCGTCTGGAATCTGATGTCACCAAAAACTATCGATTTCTTATGGAATCGCTTATTCGGTCAGGCCCGACTGATCTAGCTACTCCGTTCTCGTCCCTCTCTCATGATTTTCCGTAAGAATTTGCTAGAAGCTGAATGATCTCCTTTCCCTTGTGGATTATAGTAATGCTAACCTCCCAATGAAGAATCCCCCTCCAAATCGTGTTTTGCGTTTTTGGTTTACGGAAGGTGGGGCGTCGCAATAATAAACCACTGCGGCGGGGGTCGTACCAAGTAGTACAAGGAGTAGTAAAAGTAGTAGTAAAGTAGAGTAGAGTCGAGTAGAGCAGAGCAGAGTAAAGCAGAAACCGCATAGCAGAGTATCGTATAGCAGAGTCTAGTAGAGTATATATAGTATAGTATAGTGAAATAGAGTAGAGTAGAGTAGAGTATTTTTGAGTAGTGTGTAGTATAGTAGAGTAGAGGATAGCCGAGTAGAGTATAGTGTAGTGTAGTATAGAAGAGTAGAGCAGAGAGGAGTAGAGTACAGTGTGTATACTATAGTAAAGTACAGTATAGTACACATAACCTAGGAGAGTAGAGTAGACTGTAGACTAGAGTAGAGTATGGTGTACTGTAGCTTGGAATTAATTTGAGTAAGCGGCTAACAAGAAATCCTCTACTGAGATTCAAGGTTCCGGGCTTCTACAGTATTGAGATTCCAAGCTTACCATATAAAGCAGAATTTTTTTTTGAAAATCAGAACTGCTCCAGAAAGCCTTTTTTAGTTGCCACCCCGTTTATGGTTGTCCTGAGAGGGCCCTGGTTAGGGGTAACCTTTGGAAGCTTCCTGGAACTTGTTTTCGAGTAAGCGAAGTCATGATGCTTGGGGTTTCCTGGGATTTCCAGGTACTGAAGGCTGAGGCTGGCAGCTTGAAGGCTTTGGGTATTCTAATGAAATTCCAAGCTTGCCTTTTAAAAAAGACAGGGCTTTATTGAGAGTGAGATCTGTAGCTTCGCACTAACGAATTTGTTTCTGAGACCTGACTCTGGTGAATATGAGTAAAAGCTCATGTGCTGTGCTGGGTCTGTTTTGCAAGCATCCAAGTCTAAGCACAATGTCAGCTCTAAAAAACTGAAATTAAGTAATTTCTGAGGGACTGTCACCCCCTGCTTGTCGCCAATGGACCTTGTTTACATCTTTTCGTGCTCCGAAGTTGTTGGAAAGCGAACGTGATCTTCCAGGATTTTTCTGGCCCGGCCGGAATGTACTATTGCCACCCGCTTCATTGAAAACAGGTTAACATTAGTTAGTAGGAGCCACAGGAACCCCCAAGCCACCATTCGTTTTCAGGACTTTTTGTCAGAGGCACCGATCGCACATTAACCACAAACTTCCTGCATGTCCTTCTTGTGTCCTTCCATACTCTCTCGATACCTCGATCTACCACTCACGATTTCCTATTCTCATTTGTAATTTTCGAAATCAATCAAGCTGGATCGTTCCACTCTGCCTTTTCACTCTACTCATGATGCGTTTGCTTAGCTTTGGATTTTGTGGCGTCTGTTCAATATTCCCAAGCAACCTCTGATAGTCACGAGATCTGTGCCTAATACTCTGCCCATGGATCGATGTTAGAACTGCCACATAATAGAACTCTCTCAACAAATCCAATGCGAGTGACAGGAGGGATGCTCTGACGGCCAATGCAAAGCTACGAGTACTTTAATTAAAGCCAAGCCAACGAATTAGCAGGTCATCATGGTGGCTGCAGCGGCTCACGGCATTCGTATGCAGTACAGCCCTACTTCGCATGCTTGTGTTGCGTCAATCGTAATGAGAGACTGTCAGCCACAAGCAATTAAGAACGTGCAGTATGAACAAATAAAGCCGGCATTTCTCACACAGCGGACACCCTGCAGAAGCTGAGTTGGATGGCATGGCCAATGATGCAGCTTCAGTATATGCCCGTGCGCACTCAAATGCAGCCAAGCTAGGGAGCACGTTCCCGCTAGGATTACCAAGACATTATGCACACAGCAAAGCTGCGCAGTCTCCAAAGCAAACTGCCACCAGCACTCTTGATTGACCAGGAGTGGAATTTCAACCCTGGATTCATCTGAAACTCTAGCACCTTAGGCTTGTACGGGGAAAGCGACCCATGCCATGCTAAGCGCTTAAAGTCAGTTTCGCTCAATCAATGTGGCGACAAATATGCCATACGCCTTCGACAAACTGGCAGCTCCAGAACGTTTCAGAATTCTTAGCGATGAGAGCCAAATCCGAATCTGTAAGCACCTCTGGACCTTCACAACTTGATCCGCCAGGGATGGGGTTTTGATGCCTGGCTCCTCAAGCCCAATCCCGCATGAAGTCATCAAGTAAAGGGATGCGTCATAAGAAACGCAAAAAACACTGTTCATGTAGTCCATAAGTGCCCCATGGCTTCATACCATGAAATGTCAACATAACATAGTTCCCACAGAATCTGCTTGCGCCGAAAAGCCTCCGGGCCCCTGTGGCAGCACCACGGATGCGCTCCACGAGACCGAGGAGTTTCGTCTCTGCGGCCTCCCCGAAATTGGATCATAATACATAGTGTGTGTGTGTACATGCAACTATATATTTATATGTTATATGTATAGAAGCTGTGGTATTGAAGACGCACGGCTAGATTCAAGACATGGGACGTACAGGGAGGCCTACACTACGGTCGAGCGTCGTGTATACCAGGCCGGTCTCAGTTTACGAGTCAGAAAGCTGGTACTCTGATATCTGCTCTGATTTCCCTTATGACAGCTGGCGCTATTTGCAGCACAAGCCATGGAAACCGGCAGCGCATGCACGCAGAGCGAACGCACAAACCTGGCCTCCGGAAAAACAAGAGTTCAATGCTGTTTCATGTTGCAGGTTTGCGCTTGAATGTGCGAATAGCGAGCGGCATATGCTGCAGCCCTGAGACTTCCCGCCAACACTACTATCACTCACTAACTCCCCAGGAGCCCAAGCAACGCCCTCCCTTTTGGTGCCTCATGGCATGTCTGATCGGTTCCTGCCTCTGCGCGCTGTGCCTGTGCGAGAGCCTGCTGTCGGGCTTCCTGGCCCGTGAGCAGCAAGAAAAAAGCTGGGCTGTCAGATGGATTCCCAAGAAACCTCAGGGAACTGCAATGCCACAACAGCTCCAAATCTCCACCAGACAGCTTGGCCCTCGCCTCAATGAGCTGCGCTTGCTGCGACGCTTCTTCTTGGGCAGCCTTGAGAGGGGTCACGGCCAAAGTGGGTCCGAATGCTGTGAAGTACAGCCTCTGAGCAGTGCTACACAATGATAAACGTGGGTTCTGTGTCCAGGAACAAGTGGCGAAGCTGTAACAAACTGGTTCGTGCCGGTCGAAAGGCCAGAGTCTAGAAGGCTGGTTAAGAATGTCAGTGCTACAATGGTTATAGGATGTTATAAGTGTGGCGAAATAATTTCGAACCCGCTTTTGCTTAGGGGTTTGGAATGATAAGATATTTCTGGAAAATTATTCAGAATCTGCAATTGTTGGGGGGGGGGAGGGGGGGGG
>CAJNIZ010043418.1:26255-56517 GCA_905231905.1 Symbiodinium pilosum
CAGGCTTGCTATAGGCTTGCACATCAATTCGCATCATGAGGTCTCACAAAATTTCCCAATACAAAAGATTGGAAGAAAATTGGCACTGCGACCTTCCAGCGCTAACTAATTGCGCGTCAAATTTGGGGGGGGTGGCCGCGGTTAAGGAGAATCGTCAACTGTTCAGGGGGGGCCCAATACTAAAGGGGGTGCCACATTAAACGCTCTTCGGATGCGTGCTCCCAAAATGCAAGGTTTCCGGCGGGGGGCTGCGTCACATCAAGCATTAACAACAGCAGTATCCTGGCAAATAGCGGCCTCTGCCTTCTGCGCATATTCGACAATCTGCTGGCGCGCTTCCTGGCGTCACAGCATGCAGCACGACTACGTGTGTATGTCTTAGCCTGCAGTCTGAAATCCAAATGCTACTTCTTCCTCCTTGCTGAGGTCCGTTTCTGGAAGCAAACATGCATTTGTCAAGGCCGCATCCTTCTGTTGCACACTTCTCTCCCCTCCTCAGCAAGCTGCGCTTGCTGTGCCGCTTCTCGCTTGGCAGCCTGGCGCAGTCGTTATGATGTTGAGCGCTAGCTGCAAAATACTTTGTGTGGCACTGCGAGAGCTTTGTGTGGGCTTACCTGCTGCCCATGGAATTCCAGTGGCAAGCGATGCGGGATGCATTGCAAATCCGAAGACATTTCCTCGGAAACTTTCAACAGCCTAAACGATCAACAGAATTCTCATAAACATCATGAATCTGTCCTATGGAGCTCCTACTGTGCAGCACGTTGAAATAAGGGCAAAGACAATCAGTTCTTCTTTGGGCGCAACCCTTGCGCGGTGGGCCTCGAAAGATTGCTTGGCTTGGTCCAGTTCCGCACTGAGGCGAGACACCTGGAGCATCCATTCCCCTCTATCTTGCTCTATCCCATTCTATCCCTAAGGGCCCAATTACCCAAATCATGAGGCTTTAGGGAGCCTAAAACCTTGACATCTGTGTACTTGGACCCTTACAGCGCATGTATTCCAGAGGCATAACCGACATGATGATGGCTATGGGGGCAGTGGTGATGGTGGCAGCCCGAGGTTGGTGTTGCTTGCAGCTGTTCCAGATCGCGTGAAGGCTGATGCACTCATTGGCTATCATCTTATATGGCACTGCTTCATTTATCATTACTGCCATTCTAGCTGATTGCTCTTTCCTCCTTCGCTATCTCGAATTAAGTCCGTATACAGACATGTTTACATGTTTGACTGAATCTGGTGGTGTCCAGGATAGGGCGTGAAAAAATCCATGCCGTGCCCAGGGCATGCAAGGTTAATCCAGTCTTTTGTTCAACCATCGTAGCGAATGACATGAACTACTATTTGTTAGCTGGTGTCCGGGACAGAGGTCCTAGAATTGAAGAGACAGTAGGATGTCCTTGTGTCTGCAGAGGATGCCCAACTTTTCCAGATTCCTCCAGCATTCCTGGAGTCTGCCTGAAAATTACGTAATACTTTCGGAGGACTTGATCGCATTTCATCGGGGTTGAGACCCAAATTATATTTGCCCATGACCTAATCTCGTTTGAATGGCTTGGAGCCAGCGACCCCGAGCCCTGCATTTCAACGCTCCCGCCTCTGCTTGAAGCTTCTCCTGCGCCGCTTCCAGCGCCGGGTCCCTTGAAGGAGCCTGACGGGCATACCGTATCGACGTGAAGTCCCTTCAGGCTTGCGAGAGGTCATTGCATCAAGAATGTTGGAATGTCAGCAACTTGGCAATCTGCTCTGTCACCTGTACATTTTGTGGGCATGGAGGCTCGTCTTCAGAGCCACGGGCTTGACAACTGCCAGCAGCCGGGGAGCAACTCCTCATTACCCCACGACAGAACCTACACGTTAATTCGTGAGGCAACTAAACTTTAAGCTGCGCAGCGACTGGCACGAATCGAACATGCGAATTGTTGCAGCGTTGTCCCTGACTCTTCTGAAGGCCGTGCCTGATGGCGTTGGTGGCGCAAGGACTCTGCTTCCTTCTCGGCCTTCCAAGCTACTACCGGAACACCAGAATGTACACAAAGTAATGCAGGTTCTCACTTTGGCAAAACATGGCCTTGCAGCTTTGAAACATGCACGATCTACACGGTTTTGCTTGCTTCCTCAGTCTTGCAACCACTGCCAAAACCCGCAGGGCCTTCTCGCGCAGCTGCCTTTCCTGGCCACGGGACGAAATCCCCGGCGGGTGACTCAGTAATTCATCTTTACAGCACAATTAGAATTGGAGCCCAGGAGGTGTATCAAAGTGCTTCGCATCGCAGCACATGGCAAATGCAAGGCCAGCCCAAAGCCATGGTGCAGCTTGCACGGGAGCCTGCTCCAGAAGGCTTCGATCTTTCAGAAGCGATTCTTCCTTAGGAACCGTGCAGAGGTTGGGTTGTAAATGTACCCTCAATTCCAAGCTTGATGTGTTTGGTGTACCGTGCCGCGTATCCTAGGAGCTTTTTTTACACGCGCTCCCCAGCACTTGTCTTACCCTAATCAGCATCATGCGTCCAATGAAGCAGTGTTAGCATCTGTGGAGATGCGGCAAGAACCGTTTTCATCGCTGCGTCCAGCATAGCAATCCGTGTGATGTCCCTGCTAGCAACTCCCTGCGACTAATCCGCAATTCCTGAAAGGATGCCTTCATAGTCTTTGAAGCGCTGCTGCCGTGAGTGGCAATTTCCTCTGAGAAAATTCACCTTTTTTTGAACCTGCTGGTCGTGTTCAAAAAGAACCCCCTAAACCCTATAGATCCTATGAATCATCTTCTGTGGCATCGGCCTTTTGGTCCAAGTCCATCTCCAGCTGCTCTACCTTGATTTCAGGGCTACTGGTCTGTTCTGCATAGATATGCACACATGTTTTCATGCGTCTGGCAAAATGACCACAGCAAGGTTGACACTACAAGGAATTTGGTTCTCAACCGGAATTGCTGCCCAATAGACAGTTAGGTGGAATCGCCATGAAAACACCGAAGCCTTGTCGAATTAATCCTGTTCGACCGCAATCAACTGCAAGCCATTCCTGCAACCTTCTGAGCTCTACGACTTGCGGAGTTTTGAAGAATGTCAGGCTTTTGGTTGTTGTAATGCCCCAGATTGGCACGAAGCCGTGGCTGCAGAAAATCTCCCATCCGCAGAGAAAGTACTGCCACCCAGCAACCCATAAAAAAGCCACCTGAAGTGATCCTTCCTGTTTAGCCCCGCGCGAACAAATTATGATCCTGAATCATCCCTACACAACTGCCCAACATACTACTACGCAATCCTTGCATGCACCCTTAAATCACCTGTGCAACGGGCGCCTAGGTCCTAGACCAGGTCTCCCCAGTAAGGCCTCAGCATATCTATGCAAGGCCTGCATTTTGGCAAGCTCCGGCCCGCTTGCCTGATTGAGGCACAGGGGTGTCTTGTGGATGGTTAGGAGGTGCCAACATTGAAGATCATAGATCTTTTGGGAGTCATACACTCCTGATGACAAACCTTGATGGGTTTGCACAGAACCAAAACACAGAACCACCGCGCCAAAGCAAAGGAACAGGACTAGGATAAAGCCTGCTGCACTCAGGGCTGAATGCTGTAAACTGTGCACAACACGCCTTTCCAATTCATGGAGCCAACTTAGCAAACCTGAAGCTTCAGGTGCCGCACTACCCACACAGTGCAGACTCATGTTCATGCGCTTGTACTGACATCAACTGGCTACTTTTGAGCCAGGTGCCCTGGTACCGTGGATGTTCAGGAGCACCCGCAGCTGTTGCAGGCTGGCAACCTGGGGTGAAGGGCAGGGAACTCAGCTGGGTGTTGGGCCCTGCCGTGCCCTACATGAAGCTTGCTGCTCTACCAAAACGCATTCCCAAGACCTTGACAGTGACGCAGAAGCAGGTATCAAAAGTCTGTTTGCTGCTCAAACGCTAGGAATGGCAAGCGCCATTGACTCCCATGTCTCACTTTCCCAAATGCACCCTTTGCAGCCATGCGGCAAACATGTCCTCGCCCATCCTGGGAAGCAGTTCAGAAGTTCAGGCCGTGCCAAGTGAGTGCTGTATACTTCTGCTAGTTTCTCAAAGCCTACATCCTGCACTCCTCGCAAGCCCTGTCTTTTGGGATCCTATGTACATGCCCGAATCTTCAACTCACCCAAGCTGTTGAGGGGCCCAGATTGGACTGCAAGTACGTCACTCACGCATACGAACAATCCGCCGAAAAACTTCAAATCCGCAATTGGTAGCCATGGTAGCCCTGAGAGTCTCAGTCGGCCACTCTGGTGCAGGCTGCAACCCTGCTTTGCGCAGGACCTTGGGCATACATCTATGCAAATGCCCACTCTCCCCTTCCAGTCAAGCTTCACGTGCAGCCACCTGTACAGGTCTAAGCAATGATCCCTACTCTTCGAAAGCATTTGCTCCACTCCGCATGCACTTAGATGCCCTGCGGACACTCGAACCTCATACTGCAAAGGCGCTTGCTGGGATGCATCTTCTGAAGACCAACTTTAGGCAGCAGGCCGTGCGCAAGCCATCGTCGCCCGGCGGATTAGGTGCCTCAACGGCCAATGAGGCCCAAGTCCGACACAATTCCCTTCATGGCTTTCGGCCCAGCATGTTTTAATTGGTAATGGCCTCGCAACTCAAATCGCGACTGCAACCTTACCGTAGACAAAAATGCGTGCACCCATAACAGGAGCGATCATGGTACGAAAGTGCCTTCAATATGTGACCCTTGATTTCGAGAGACCCCCACCCTTGCAAGAGCTCCTGTTGAGCTCCAAGGCACTAAAAAGGATTCTCAGTGCTTGGCCGCGTGAGGTAAGTCTTCCTTTGCTGCTTCGGCAGGCCTGAGTGCAGTTAGCAAACCAAAGCAGGATCCAGCTTCTGACCTGGAAAAGGAAGCAATGCACATGGTCTCTATGAACACCCCAACTGCGCTGGGACAACGAAATTCAAAGTTTCGCGGCCTTTGCGTAGTGGCGCTTCCGCCCTCCAGCCTCAAAACTAGCACGGCCACACTTGGTCCTCAATGCCCGGCAGTTTCAAAACCAAACCTCATGCTAAGGCAGCAACAACTCCTCCTGCGGTTGCAGGTGCTTCTGCTGCTGCATCTGCTGATGCTGATGCAGCTCTGCGGCCTCAGAAGCGGCTGTGCTCGCACAAAAGAGGGTTGGAAACAAACAGTATACAGACTAGATCAAACTTCGCAAGTAACGACGCGCAGGATGGGGTGGCCTTCCTCTCCAGCTCATGGTGCCTCCGGCGCAGCTCCTCGAGCTCCAGGTCCTGGCAGCTGTCGAAGAATACAAAACTTCATGGCAAACCTGCTCAGTACTGCGAGAAACGTGATGACAATCCTATGCAATGATACTGAAGCCGGAATTCTAGCAGCTCTCCACGTAAAAATGGCTGTCTGACGGTGCGTATCAAGCAAGCAGCTGCAAACGCTACCATGCTGATTGGATTGAAGAAATAGGACTACGTGTCAAAAGCTTCCTCATAGTTGGTACACTAGTTGATACTACGAGTAGGACAAGTCTTCTGTCCTGCTGCCGCCGGGCGGCTAAAAGGGCCTCACAACAACCCAGCTTCAAATGCAGGGCTTGCTTAAGGCCCTTTGTAGGTGTCACCCCCAGAAGCGAAGCATTCCACCATCTTTTTGAATCCAGATGCAGCTCCGACATTCAAGCTGCTATCTGCAACTTTGCCCAAACTCTCAGATTGCAAGCTGCAACGCACAGTGTAGCATCAACATCTAAGGGCATATGGTTAAGAAGCAGCCAGCTTTGGTGGAAAAGCCAGTGGCCTCCTTTCGTTGCGTTTCTGCCTGCACCGAAGTTTTGCAGGCAATCCATCAGCCCCATGACTACGATAAGCAAAGAAGATGGTGTGTCCCTAATGCTCACCAGGACATGGAACGACTGCTGCAGACCCTGAAAAGGTTCAGCTGCTGCGTAGCTGATCGCAATCTCGCAGTTGTGAATCTTTAGTGCATTCATTATTGCAATGCATATGCATGCATATGCCCCGCCCGGCGGCTGCACATTGAACCTCTATATTCGGCCACAAATTTGGATCCTGCCACCTTCCCCCCCCCCCCCCCCANNCCCCCCCGGGCGGGCAAAACGTCATGGGAGTGCCGATGCTCGAGCATGTGCAAATGTGAACTTTGATGGAAAATTTACGACTTCAATGTTAAGCGCGGATTTAAACAGACTTCCTGCGTAACAACCGACAGCCAGACTCTAGAAAGGCTATGAGTCGCTGATCGGACCAACCTGCAGCTCCTCTTCGAGCCTTGACAGCCTCACAATGACCACACGCCGTTTCAGCTGCCCTTCCGCTCAGACTGACATCCTGGAGGCTCCTCTAGACTATGCTGGGGGTCAGAAACTGAGAATAGGCCTAGGCACTGTGATGGAACAAGCACGTGTCCTGGTTCGCATATGCACTGACAAGTGGATGTTGCTGTGAATTCTAGTACGGATGCCCTAGCGTTACCTGCGCCCACCCTCGTCTTGTACGTATGAGGGCTTGGGCACATGTCAAGCATTGCACAATCGGCAACCAGGAAGTGATTTACGGACTGAGGCGTTTGTCTTGAAGGATCCCTGCGCCCGCCTTGCACAGCCTCAGTGTTTGGAAGCCAGCTGAAAATCCTCATCGCCCTCAATCATGCTGCAGGAGGCAGCCTTTTTTGAACTGTACATGAATCATCCAAACCCATCCTGCACCTTCACTTGCTGGTGTTCAAACTGAACAGGTGTAATCCAACTCGAGGAGTCCGAACACTACTATATCCCATCCCAAAAGATGCCCCTTGTTTCGGGAACCCCCCAAATAAACCTTACATACTTCAGGTGGACCCCCAGCCAGTAAAAGCGACCATAAGGGACAATGGTGATTATGCTATGGTCCTCTTACAAAGCCACTATGACAAGGTGGGGGTCCACCGGATACATACTACAGTATAATGGTTTCCCTTCACTCTTCAATTATCCCAGCACTATCCCAACCCTAAACCCCCCTAAACCCTTTTTCCTTAACCCTGAACCTTACATGCTATAGTAGTTTCCATTTCCTGTTCCATCATCCCCAGGCTTCACCCCAAAGACAGGCCTGGGATCCAACGCGGGAAGCGGAGCAGGGACCAAGCTTCGGCTTCGATAGGGCCTTGTAAGGAATGTAAGGTTTAGGAATAGGATTATAGGCTTTAGGGATCAGGGTTTAGGGATTAGGATTTAAGTTTTTTTTGTTTTTTTTTCTTGCTCCTTTTTTGCTCAGCAGCAAAGTTCCTGACAGATCGAGCAACCCTCGGGAAACCTGTATCCGCTCTAAACACAGTGCACCACGAACATGCTCACTCCTCAATGCTCTGCATGAAGACGCGTTGAGCCTGGAAAGCCTCGAGGATTTCTGACCCGAGTTCATCCCTCACACTGATACTGGGTACTAGGCCTTGGATCCACCATCGGAAGACCGTTTGGCTGATTTTCCCTTCCAAGAACTCAACAACTGCTTGTCCCTTCAAACCCCCGCGTTCAGTACTCGAATTGGATACATTTAGGGCTTAGGGCGTATAGGGTTTAGGGATTATGTTTTAGGATTTACGATTTAAGATTTCTATAGGATTTAGGAATGGTTTAGGGTTTTGTTGGGCAATTCCCCTCGCAGTAACAGTTACCGCAATTTGTAATAGAAGTTATACTTTCATAAGTTATAGTAGACCCTTAATCAAAACCCATTTATGCACAGTTACTGGGAGGGGGAAAGACCCAACGGATTAGGGTCTAAGGAGCTACTGGGAAGTATAAATGGCTGAATGAGACCTAATAGGGTTCTAATCCGGGGAGGTACTCTTGGGGAGGATAATATTGTAAGCCCTCAAGAAAAGGTCCGAACTGCGACGGTACACTGGCTTACGAGATCCACTGAGCAGGATACAACCCGAAAGCTGACACGTGGAGGGTTTTCTTGCTGGTGCCAGCTCACTCCTCAGAAATTAAACTGCACGGGAGCTCCACAGTTGTGTCCGGCCCAGGCTTTTGAGTGACATTATCCGTCAAAATCCGTCAAGTAGATTAGAATGAAGACCTGCACCAGGTGAGGATGAAGCCTCATGTCTTCGTGCTAGGATAGAGCACCAGGGGGTTGTGAAACAATCCTTCCTCTCGCTGGGAACCTTAAAGCGGAGGACCACCTGTCAGCCTGATTCGCCGTGCTCCGCAGGTGCTGATGGAGTCTGACTTGGAGGCGCTAACTCCGCCCATGCAGCAGGCTTCAGAGTCAAGACTCAGGTAGGTTCAGAAGAAAGTTGTTGCTGTCTGAGATACCAGCCGCGCTGGCCTCTCCAGTGGATGCGCCTGGTGCAACGGCGGCTCAGCAAAACACTGTCTACTGATGACGCGAGCGCATGTTGCGGTCCTTCAAAGCCAGTCTCTCAATCTCAAAGACGAATTGCATCTTGGGAAGCTGCTTTCCAATCAACGGCCTAGAGCCTAGAAACATCAAGGACTAATTAAGCCATCTCAGCGAAGCCATTTTGCAACCGGCCTCCGCGCCGTAGGCTCTGTAGGCCTGCAGGCGCAGCATTCAACGTGCCACCTGAAGCTTTCTGCCTGCAGCCTTCAGAAGTGATGGCTTACTTACTCAGCAAAAAGGAGCTGGGCAAAGATAGGCAAATGATCTAATAAATCTCATGGGAGCCAAGAAGGAAGACTCACGCGGGGGTGTGTGCCTCGGCGCGCCTGGACCAGTCATCATGTGGATGATACGCCTGGCGCAAAGATGCGAACATTCATGAAACTTGTCATTCCCGCACTCAAACCTGAACCTTTTGCCAGTTCATTCTCAACTACACTTGCTCCAGCCGCCATTTGGCTAATGGCGGCCAGCACTGCATGATGGTCAAGGCTGGATGGCTTAAGGCATGGCGTTCCCAGAAAGGAGGATCGACTTCCACTTCTGCGGCTCGTTTACACCTTTGCTTGCGCTTATTCCTTTGCTGTGATCTTCCCATTGCTCCTTCCGAGACTGCTAAGACCTCACTGTGCACCGTGCTTTTCTCCCAGATCCCAGCTGTGCTAGCCAGCCACCAGCCAGCCAGCCAGCCTGTTATTTGTGATAGCATGCGCAGACTGCCTGTGACAGGCTTTCAAATTACATGCCAGGCACCACAACAGCTTTTCCTCTCCTTACCCTTTTTGCTCTTGAGCTTGCGTGTCGTGGGGCCACAAACCCCCCAAATGCAATGCAATCGCCTTACAGCAAACATGAGCGGGGGACCAGCTCATCTGCATGCCGTCCTTGGGCCAAACTGTCAATTGCATTACACCTGTGAGGTAACGCAGAAAGAGTTCCACGAATCACTGGGAGTCCTGTTTCCTTGCTGCTGGCAAAGTTCAAGATTGACATCAGCTTCTGCCGGTCCAGCTGGTGGTGGGGAACCATGATTATGTTGAACAACAACGGTTTCATGCATGCACAAGACTTGCAGGCAATCACTCCTTCAAATTGCTCACTCTTGCATGACATGCTGCAAGACAACAACTTCACCCGGCTGCTTGAAGACGAGGTTCGGGGTGGTATGAGCGCATCATCCAGGGCCAGCTCTTCAATGATGGCGTGCAACTGCATTCTTTGTTAAGCTGTTTGCTTGGCTCCGGCTGGGACATTTCCAGGAAGTTGCTAGCACAAACTTTTCTGCCCGAGAGTTCAGCGCCACGTATGCGGCAAACTCTTCCCCTTCCCTCCAGGATAGCCTATGCAATCAATGGCCATGCTATTGTGTGAATTGCAACTGTTCTTGGCTTGTCCTTGGAGTTAGCAACCACGCAAGGCATGCATGTGATGCATGTGGGGCTTCGGAACACCCCTTAAGCAGATTCATCTTGCGTTTCACGGGACTTGGATTGCTGTAAAGGCCTCCTGGGCAATCTCCTTCACATCGCGCGCGTGACGCGCCTGCCCCCTGGTTGCCACACGCCGCCTCAGCACGTCAAGGAAGACCTCCGTCATAATTCGTAGTCTGCCGTAGTACTGTCACATGCATCAATCGTCCTCAATCAGGAAATAATCACAATGTCTGCAGTTGGTGCTGGGGCTTCAGGCTTTTGGCATTTTCCATGGGTGAATGCGTAGGAGCAGCAGCCTGCCCTTCTCCACTAGAAAACGCTTAGTGTTATGGGGCTCAGGCAGGCAGCCTGACACGAACGCCTCGGCGCTGCCTGGAGAAAGTCATAAGTGCCCTGGAAGCTCCATCTCCGCTTTTTAAACGATTGCAGATTGCAGCGCGATTTCATGCACAAAACGCTGAATGAAGCAGCCTGCCCAAGCAGCCATGCTCCAAACCCACAATGGCACGGCGACTGCCATCAGGTGCCTTCAAACACAATTGCTTGGCTGTCAGGACCTCTTCTCAGAGCTGAGTACGTGTGCACTGCCGACTGCGCCCTGCTAAATGTGATTGGTGTTTGTGACATAAATAAAGTCCTAGCTCGCGCATTGCGGTGCCTACAGACTGGATCAGCTGTAACTTGCTCTTTTCACAGGTGCCGTAAGTCACAAAACGAAAACTGTCACCTGAAAGCTTTCTGTTCGGGAAGCTGCATGCCCTGGCCCAATCCAAAGCCTACAGTTTGGCGAGGTAACAGCGAGCCCTGGCCTTCGCCACACAGCTGAATTGGTAGCCATGCTTGTTACAGGGCTTGCAGCTCCGGCTTGTGCTGGTACGCGTCTGTTTATTTACCCGCATCACGCCATCGCTGGCCTGGAGTTGATGGGAGAGTTGACCATGAATCCAGCAAGGTATCCCAGGATTCTATCGCTACAGTTTCATGTCCATCCTTCTTCTGAACGCGCGCAGGAAGGCCAGGAGTTGAAGCTGAACGGCACAGGCGCGGAGCAGGTGCGGGCTGCGTGCGAAATCCTTGATCACTAGCATACTGCTGGATGGAGGCATGTCACCCCTTACTGCAAGCTGCACCACAAGCGGCCTATATTCGTGCACCAAGCAGCAACGCCTTTTGGATGCCTTTCGGCCTCAAGCGGGTAGGGCTGAGGAGCATAAGCGGATCAATGACTGGTCAGTGGTCATATGTGCCTCAAAGAAGCCATAAGTTTTTTGATTCTGTGCTGGAACCTCGTTGTCCAATGGCTGAGGAGCTTATGCTATTTGGCAAGTGACTGTCAGTATGCACAACTGTTATGGTCGCGTTTTTCTAAGTGCGGGATGTCGGGACCGAAGGTCTATGACACTTTTCCTCAGGACTAGAGAACACCATAATTCTGTGGGTAGAACAAAGGCTCCGCACAGTATCTTATTCCCAGCTTAATGAAATTTAACAATTTAGCCCAGCACTGGACCTATCTCTGTTGTGAAGTCTTTGAAAACTATGCCGCAAATACATGCCAAGCATTTTAAAGACACGTGACCTGCCATTTCGGCTATGGTACAAGAGCAGGGTCAATCCAGCCCTCTGCTACCTGCCAGACAGCCTGTTTGTCCACCTGCATGCGCAAGCTGAGCTGCCAGATTTGTTTCTTACAAAATGCTGAGCCATCAAAGCCTCCACTTTTGGAAGGTAGACTAATAATCTTAAGCTTCATTCATACTGCGCTTTGAAGAATTGAAGTCGTGCCAAGTGACTTCTTCCTGTCAGCTTGAATGTTCCCAGGTGTTGTTGATTTCGCTGCAGAATCAAATCTGGCAAATGGAGATCTCCACGTCAGAATCCATTGTCAGCTACCTTGGATCCGCAGGACTGGTCAGGACAAAAAGCGTCGTTTCAACGAAAGACATCGACTTAGTTCAGAAACCATTTCTGTCTTCTTTGATCGCATGAAGGCAATGTCACGGCAATGTCGCATGCAATGCTTTTAGTTTTTGCACTACACACACCCGCGCTGTTGTCCAGCAAGCCCTCAGCAATATGTGTTGGAGGGGTAATGTTCACGCAAGCGTTCATATACTGTTAAACCATCAATCGAGTGCAAAAATCTGGTTCACACGCGAGATGGCTGTGCCACTCAAACTTTGCAATGAATCTGCTTTCGGTCAGATGGTCTTTCATGACTGGGGCTGCCACGTGTGCCAGATCGAACAATTACTCGCTCCTCAGAGAGACGCTCCAAAAACACTGTTCAAATCTGATTTTCTAGTCATTCGCAGCAACGACCTTCAGTGTTCGCTCTGGTGCCTACACTGCCCCTAGACGCCTTACTTCCGCACATGAAATCCTGCATGCTTCGAGATCCGTAGCTGCTTTATAGCCTTTTCTGTTAAAGCTGGCTGGTCCCAGAAGAAGCGCCCGAAATCCGTTTTTTTCACTACTGTGCCATGCTAGTAACCTATAACGCAGCTCTCAGCCGACTTGAAGCCAACGGCTAAGAACTGACGCCTGCCATTCCGACTGCCCACGTATACTTGCGATAGTTTTCAGCATCGAAAGGGCAAACATCTGTGGCAACTGCAGGGTGCCTGAGCAAGGCCTTCCCAAACGGTGAAACTAGCCGCCGTCTCCCAAGCGGTAGCACAGTGTGCAACCGGAGCTTGAGGCATACGCTACTCAAATGTCGACCATTTCAGGACACTGCACCGTACATGCCACTGGCACCATCTTGCATCTGAGAGTCCATGGTTCCAGCTGGAGCAGGCGTAAACTGTCGGGTCGCCCTGCATTTCAGCATAGTGACACATGTACTACCACGCAAGACCAAGTCAACTACGAGAATGAGTTCCCACTCCCTAGCTGCGTGACCCAAGTAACAGTAAGCCCAAGAAAAAGATGCCCTTTCTGGGTTGCAAGCGGCGGCTCAGCGTTGTTCGCTGCAGCCTTCACATTGCTTGTTGTGGTTGCGGCTGTTCTGCAGCGAGTCTAGCAATCCCAACGAAGGATTGCAGAATCCCAGCTAGAAGCAGAAATCGCTAGGTCCAATGCCATGATCTCAGTCTTCTTGTGCATGCTCATATCTGTGCTTTTTCAGTATGACCATGTAATGAAGCTATCTACTTCAAACAACTTGGGATAAATAACTCGGGAAACGTTTGAGAGCGCTGGGGCCACCAACTGGCGGCTTCCGTGGCGGCGTCACCGACCTTCCGGGCGCTGGCGCGGCCTCCTGGGATGCAGAATAATGGAAAATCATTGGATTGAAGAGTTGATCAGAAGTGGTCTGAAGGGGTGTGGTGACAGCTTGTGTTGAACGAAAGAAGGACCAAACTTCTTAGGACTGTACCAGGCTCTGGCAGGATCATGCAAAAAACCGGCGAGAGGCACCAGTTTTTTTTCAAGAGAAAAAAAACTGTCCCTGCTCTCCTGAACTTGCTGCTACCCATGTGTGCCGCTGTAGTCTTGCTAGGACGGTACAGTGCCTGGCATGGCAAACTGGGCTGTTCGGCTGGTGAGTTTGCTTTGCTCCCAATGCTTCGAACAAGCTGTTTTCAAGGCGGCGCCTTCACTCCGAAGATGGGCGCTGCAATGCGAATGGCCATTGGAACCTGCGCTGAGATACCATAGTCAAAGGCTACGAAACAACAAATCCTTGGGACAAGAACTGATGTCAACATTGATTCCCACGCATGGGCTTTGCCTGGCGCAGCTCATGCTGCCTGGGCGTCAACCTCAGAAGTCCAGGTCGCACCGGAAATCGAATCCAATCCAGACAGCTCAGCGCGAACCGCAAGTCAAAAACAGGATTCTGCGGCAAAGCGAGATCGGAAACGCATCGGATAGTTGGTCATAACTTCTTGAAATCCCTGCAGGTCCTCTTGTACTCATGTTTGCGAACGAGAGCAGGTCTCAAGCAGTGTTGTGTCTTGTGGGGAGGGCTCCATTAGCATGGGAGCCCTGCTACTTCTCGACAGTTACTCAATTACGCAGCCCCTGGTTTGGTGGTTCCCTTCACTGCAAAAATCAACGTGTCCCTGACTCAGCTCCATGCACCCGGGTCAGAAGTGTGGGAGTCCCAGGAGCGCCTGTCTGACTTCATGATAAGGTCTAGACCCTCTCCAGCTTTAGAAAGGGGAAGATAGGAACAAAAGCAGCCCTGGCATGTGCCTTTCCATGCCCATTCATGGACACCTCGAATTGAAAGGGATTGAAATTCTCCTCCCCCCAACCCTGTTCTTGCAATCTGAACTTTTTTCAGGCAGGACCCGAGCGGTAATTGATTGATTGATGCCCGTAAAGCCCAATCCACTCTAATCACCTGAGGCAGCGCTGCAGCAGTTGAATCCTGTTCCATCACCATTAGCATGCAAGAATATACCGTCCGCATCTGACGTGCGCAGCGTCATTTACAGGTGCTGAGACACAGTGCAGCACTTGACCATCTGCTAGTTTCCTTAAATAGCGGGACCCCAATATAGACCCAAATGTGCCATAATCCTTATTATAGGGGCCCCCAAAAAGGTACCCCTAATTTTGGCAAACCCCCATCTTCCCTGACAGCCATGACAGAGCTCATTCCGCCTGCGGACATCGCTGGACGCATCTGCGCGGCAGGGACCTGCGAAAGGAAAGCACCTAAAGTACCCAGGGTAGCTCAAGCCGCTGTAAGTCTTGCTCCTGTGCAGAACTTGCCCGCCTTTTCCTATACATATTGTTACTCATATAGCGGGATGCGACGCGACACGGGATTCTGGACACGCCCCACAGGAGCCAAACGGGAGAATACGAACTGTTGAGTCTTCAGCGTATTTCCGAATGTTTCGATTAGGGCGTGCTATAGCATCTTCAAGTTTGAAAATAGGAAGTGAATCAGCTGCTTGTCATGAAAGGCTACTTGAAAGAAAGGCCTGCGCAGCACAGCGGGCTGGAGGGGGTGCCGCAGGCGATGCCATGACTGGATAAGCAGCCTGTCTGCTCTTGCGTGGGCAGCGTGCAGAGCTATTGAGAGTCTTAGCCTCAACTTCTGGGGCACATCTGTCAATCTGAAACCCTGATAGTTACCGCAGCTCTCGATGCACTGCATGACAATGCTTGTATGAGGGATCGAGGCCCTTTCGCCTGAGACTGCGCGCTGCCCCTTCCCGCCCCAGCCATGATCTTTCCAGGCTCCCCACACGCTGCGGAAGCGGGGACTCTGCCCGCTGACCTGCAGGAGCCTCTGCGCTTTCCACTAGCTTTTTTCGGTCAGGGCAGATCTACATATTTGATTCTTAGCATGCTCTAGCTGAAGCACGAAGCTTATGGCTTGCATGAGAGACAGCGGCAGTTCTGATTGTCAGCTGTATGCGGGTGCACGCAGTATCCCGTCCCTGTCCATGAAATGCCCCAAGCCTGAGCGGGTGCTGGAGACATAGCCCTGGGCACATAAGCCTGTGCGGCAGCAGATTAGACGATTTAGAACTGCTTCCATCTCATGTGGAGGCTAGCTGATGCCGTCACCCGTCAAGGCTGCGTTGAGCTGGCTCGCGTATGCAGAAGACTGCGCTGCAAGGCAGTGCAAGCGGAACCTTCATGGAACCTGCGGACTGTGCTATCAAGGCTTGCGTGGGAGTAGGTGGGCATCTCACGTGAATGGGGCCCTGTGGCAACTACATGATTCAATTACAGCTTGGGGTATATTGCACTGCAATTACACAACGGCCATATACGTGCATGAGACGTAGAAGGTCTGAAATGCTAAGGGCCAAGCCACAGGGGTTCCAGGAGCTGCCTCTTTCCGAGCAAGGATTGAAGTAACATCGGGGGCTGTGGACTCTGCGGATCTTCCAGTGGTTGTAGCTGGTGCTCACAGGAAGTGGACTTCCCTTGGTCGGGCTCCATTCCCTACATCACTTACTGCCGCCGGCAGCGCATGACTTTGCCCAAGTGCGACGATGGCTAAGTCAGGGCGAGGCTCTTCAAGGAAGAGACAAGCTTCAGCTAGATTCGAAATGAATACGAAATTGGCTAAGTCTAGCCAGTGCAATAGCCTGATCTTAAAAAGATGTCAAAAAATGTCAAAAGGCAATGCCTGGCTGCAAGAATCCTTACATTGCACGAGCCTTGGGCCAGGCGACTCCACCTGAAGCAGCCAATGAAAGTTTCTGCCATCCTGCTACAAACTCTGAAGGGTACATCATCCTTGTGCTGGCCACATTTGTCTCATGCTTGTGTCCGGCTAGGGGCTTTCCTCTGACACACTTCAAATTTGCTTCCCGACCCTACATTGAGACATGTACTTGCACAAATGCAAGTTTTGCCTCAGGTCCAGGCATGTCAAGTCAGGACAATTACTCTCATCCGCGCTCTAGAATGGGCTTGTACTTCCGTTCGCTTGAGTCTAGCAATAAGACGGGAAATAAGAACTTCAGGCTTCCTGGCCTAGAACTCGAACTGCCATGGGCGAAGCTGTTCTGATCTCGTGCGCAACTCCTGGCCCAGCTCTTCCAGTAAGATCAATCAGAATCGCTTAATGTCAGTGTCAATGCTGCAAGCCTACATATGAGTCCACTTCAGCAGGCAGGGCGCCCTCTGGATAGCTTTGGCATTTGAAGCAAAATTCCGAGTAGGACCAGGCTACAAATTTTGCTGTGAGATTGAACTGCTTTCAAACGCGCAGCTTGAAAGCTTACTGCCATGGTCGCCAGCTAGGTCTCGAACAGGGAAGCGATTCCTGCCCCTGCTTCGGAAGATCTGGCCTTGCGGAGACTGCGACCGAGACACAACCGCACGAGCGCCTTTGCGACAGCGCTGGCAAATACATTACCGGGTTCATGCAGTTGGCTAGATGAAGGGAACGAGCGGAACTGAAACACAAAGCAATGCGCAACTTCACCTGCAAGAGGATACAATATGAGTACAAGAATGGAACCCCTAAATGAAGCATCGACAAAGGAAGAACTTGTACAAACAAATGCAACCATTTGCACGACAAAGCTGGGCAAAAAGCACGAGCACAACACAAACCCAGCAAGCAGCGATCAAAAAACAGTCTGCCACAGTGGTACAAACAACAGCATGGAAAGAACAAGACGAGGCATGCAAATCGTTCAGAGCAAAGCAGTCGGGCAAGAAGGCAACAGAGGAACAGCAAAGAAAAAGGAAGCACAACTGCGCGGATTTGCAGGCCAGGCTCTGCTTTAATTAAACTGCAAGGCCATCATCCGCTTCGAGCAACATGCAATGCGAGGCAATCTTGAACTCTTGACCAAGGTGGCATCTGTTAGGGAAACGCTGCACGTGGCGTGACACTCTGCAAGCCGAAGCCTCAAACGTCATCTTCCTCGAGCCCGTTCCAGAATTTACAGGATATTCTGGGATCACTGCCCGCGTGCACAGGCGGTCTGTCGAAATTCGGGCGCCTGGTCGTACTTGCTTGTTCCGCACTTAATGTTCTGCGGCTTGGACGTCGTGGGCTCACGTTAAACCAAGGGCGCTGGCGCATGAAGTGCCTCGTTTGGTAACTTGTTAATCAATGGTTTTGGGTTTTCTTGCCTGGCAGACATGGAAGAGATAAGAAAAATATCAACAATGAAACTTAGGGCAGAAGCAGCCGTTCGTCTTCTTCAAAGACCAGGAGGGCCTGAGATTCGACTGAAGCTGCTGCATCTCTTGTTGTTGATGCTGGACCTCGGCAATTGCGCCAGCGAACTTTCATCATCTCAGTGGTTCTGGCAGCACAACTCCCTGCGAATTTCCCGCGCTATTAGGCTATGGCAAAATCTCAATTTGCAAGAGTGATACAACTCCTGGTCATGAACATGTAAATTCTGCGGGAACATGTCATCTAGATTGGACCCGATTCGTTGGTTCATGACCTTTGCTACATCGTACAGCCCTCACGTTATGCACAAGTTTGACGTCCCCTGCCTGTAGTTCCAGGACTTTTCTTCCGAAAGAAATCCCAAAAAGCTTTGACAAATCAACAGCTGAAATGTCAGTTTGAATTCGTCGCTCAAATCCCTCAGCAACTACAGAGCCCTGGGCAACTTTGAGAAAAACAACTTGCAAAGGCCTGTTAGGCAAATGATCTCGCCATACCTCTTCAAATGAAATCTGTCCTCACTTCCCGCCTAGTTGATCATCGACAACATGCCGTGAATCTTCATGGAAAGCAGCAGTGTAGGGCGAGCGTGGGATAAAATTAAACGCAAGTCCTGCAAAGAATTTCAGGGATCTGCACCCGGTGGGTTTGGTTGACGACTTGCTTGATGTTTTGCAAGAGGGACAGCTAAGCAGCAGTACGCCTTCGCGCTTTTTTGCACCCACAAGCGCGCCAGCTTGGATGGCCAAATTTCGTGGGCTGCACTCCTGACTTTCAGGAGGACTTCAAGCGTGCAAAGTATGCAGTGTGGTAATAATGAATTAGTGTCGGCCCTCACTCTTTATAGAATGGTAGTAGCAATAGTAGTAAATAGTAGCAATAGGAGGAAACATGAAAACATAGGTCTGTTACTGGATGGGTCTGGCACGCATTTATCCAAATGATCTATGGAGGCTTGAGGATAGAGTCTAGGGCCTAGGGCCGCCCTGACCATACACCCACACGGCTGCAGCTGAGACAAATTGCCAGCTTGCTGAGAATGGTGGCTCCAGGCCATGAAACACAACCCACCCCACGAAACCTCGCTTTTTCCTGCCGGTGGTTCTTCTTGCGACCTGAGGGTCGTCTCTGTTGTGACCTGACGGTCGTCCGATAAAATCCTGGGACCCAACCCTTCCTGCTAAGAGAAGAGCACTGTCTGCAAGTTCCTTTCTTGTCCGTGGCTCTTCTGGTCGCAGTTTGTGCGGGCAGTTTGCTTTGCCTGGAATGTTACGAGAAATTGTGGCGTCTTGCACACAATAGTGGCACAACAACCAGAACAGTTGCCGCGGCAACTTCCAAGTAGAAAAGTAAAGTCTGCGGCTAGACCGCAGGAGTTTCATCTGGGCAGAAAAAGGGCCATCAATGATAATGAGTAAAATTACTGTTGTTGCTGGCGCCTGTATTGTCTTATTATAATGTAAAACACTAATTCCAAAGCATTACTCAGTGGGCTGCTTTGGCAAACCTATTCAGTCAATGCATGCATCCCTCACCTTAAAGCCTTCTGGGTTTGGCTGTGCCTCAGGAGAAAATAGAGCTGATCTCATTCTAACTCTTTTCTGCATACAGGTCTGTGGAAAACCCCATACAATTGGAATTCCAGCATTGGAGCAGCAGTCAGCTCGTCCAAGCTTCAGTGATTGCCGGGTTGGAACAGGTGTAAACAGAGACATACGAAGCATCCCCGCGACATCCCTGAGGGTGCGACAAATCATGCTATCAAGATACAACCTTGAAGATATTCCTGAGGGGCAGATCAATGCAGTAATTCTGTACCAACGGGCCATGCAAACTCAATACAATGAGGAACCCAGTACGGACATACTTTAAGTTTTTGCTTCCAAAATGCGGGACCCTCTTCCGCATAATTAATGTTGAAAAAAGGGTCAAGACTCCCTCGTTTGAGACCCGTGTCCCATGTAAGTATGCTCCAGGGAACCTGCCTGAGAGAACATGAGGCCGAGCTCTGACTGCATTCCAGCTTCCTGGCACCAAAAGCCCGAAGAATGGCTGCATCAGGCCCCCCATCTACCCCTTGTGCCTTTATGAAGTTGTGTGTGCATGAGCAAGAAGCCCAACGAGCTGTTGCGCGCTGAGGGGGTGAAGTCTAGGGGCCAACTCGATGAAAACATGTTGCTGTCGCTGCGCTGGCTAGGGCTTTCTTGCGTCAGCCACAGCGTCCGTAGCTGTAAGAAAAGCGGCACTAACAGCAAGACACAAAGCATCGCTTACCCAAACTTCAGTCAACGTTGGGTGTGCAGATGCTGAAACAGGAACGCAAGACACGACGAGAAGAGTCTGCGAGGAACCACGCTACACGGCCTGCAAGACTTGCCTGGCACCCACCCTGGCCATGTTTTAGGCTCAGCCCACGCGTAAAAGACTGCCAGAGTAAGAAATGAAACAGTTCAGTTTGGGAGCCATAGAATGCAAAGAAGTCTGTGCTCTCGCGGTTTTTGCTCGGGACAAGCCTCCAACAGCATGTGCAAGCACCGCTTGCTTAGGACAGGAAAAAGGAACGCGGGTGGCATTGGCTCCACGGCCACAAAGCTATGCGCTCTGTAGTGCTGGGCATGACGGTCCTCTAGCGCCGTTGCCCGGTCTGCATTCACCGCCAGTTCTGCCGCGTCGCCCACCAAAGGCGTAAGCAGCTCCAACCTGGCTGGTGGTGGCCGGGTATAAAGGCTCCTGTCTTGCGACTGTTCTAGTCCTGGATGATACGAGTAGGTTAAGCTCAGCTGTTGTCAGCTTCATCGCTGAACATCTTTGAGAAATGCCTGAGCCCTAGGCTCTCAGGTACAAAGACGGAATTACATTCAAACAGTCTTCCATAGTCTTGCATCCCGATGCCTCCTAGTCCTGTAAAGCTCAAGCTTCATGCCTCATCCACCACCAGACTTGGAACCTGCGCCTCTGCACTGCCCCTTCTAATCCTACCATGCACCTGCATGATGCCTGTGTCTTGCAAGGTCGCCGCGCCCTTGATAGCTCAAATGCATTGCTTTCAGCAAAGCTTTTGCCTGCAGTGCCTGCAGCTTTCAGATGGCTGATCTGTGTCTAGCAGCCTACAGTCGAACCCCCAAAGCCTTCGGTATACCGGCACCCAGGCTTGGCCAATCCGCCAAGCTTCCTCTGCCTCCCCGGGTCAGCACAACAAATGGCTCCATGATGTTAGCCGCTCTTTATCTCAGCTGAGCAAATCAGGATCAGAGCCTCCGCTTCTCCAGCAGGAGGGAGGCCCCGTAGCTCCAAAACCTTGTGTAAGACATGAATTTGGGTCTCGGACATGGACCTCCAGACTTTGACTTGAACTTTAACAGTCCGGGACACGCGGCGCGCCACAGCGAGGAAACCTTCGAGGCTAACGGTGCTATGTGCAGCTTTGGCTTCTGAGCGCTTCAGACGTGGAAAGTGCACACATCCAGGCTTAGGGGGTAGCTTTATCCATAGCATATTTCAAATTCCCAAGTTCCCTGCATGCTTCAACTTTCAGATGCTCTTATTTCATGACACAGCTCACCACTCCCAGCCTGCTTTGTGATGCTTCTTGGTGACACCACGCATGCTTGGAGTCAAGGATGTACCTTCAAATCTGTGCTGCTGAAACACTTCCAACTGCTTCAACTTCTTTCCCCGAGGCTCCTAGCCCATTGTGGTACGGGTGATGTCTGCTGTGCATGCGTGAGGCACAGGTTGGTGGGCGCGTCTCGTTGAACCAGCCACGGCCTCCATGCAAAAGCATTTCGTGCATGATCCGATCACATTTTCTGGTAGCTAATTCAGTGCCAGCGCTGCATTACTTCAGACTCAAAAAACGGAACTCCTTTTGCAAGGGTCAAGTTGCACAAACATGCCCAAGCGGCCTAGCAGGAGCTGCCGAAGGGCCATACGCGTGGAGATCGCCTCCACAGGCACGCGTCCAGGAGCCCACAGGTTTGACATCCTGAGATACAGGGATGGCTTTGGTGGTCGCGATGCAAAGACCATCAAAGACCCTTGGCCTCGTGCAAATTTCCAAATTTCCTGCTACCCAATGGTAACTGGACAAGCAACGCTAAGCTCCAAGTGCAGACTTGGCAATGGAAGTGCCAGCTGGGAATGCGCCGAGACAACTTGTAGTTCAGGGCCACATCTTCTCCGAAAACATGGCTTCAACATCTGTCAGCGTAATGGCCTAGACGACACGGTATGATGAGCCCGGTCTCTTGAGTGCTGTGCGAGGCAATGACAGATTAAGACGCTGACCTCAGTGAGGCGTTTGGGCAAACGGGTTAGTTTGCAGAAGCACTGCACGACATCAGAAGCAGGCTTCAAAGATAGGACACTCCTGTGCAGTCGTCTAGGCGCCAAACCTAGTGTCGAGGCTGGCGGCCGTGGAAAGGCCACAGGAGCCCAGGGCCGGCCCATTATGCCTCAAGGGGCTTAAGGGGCTTGAGGTCTAGGTTTTGTTGGAGAGGCGACTGGGTTCAGGCACCTGGCATCACCTGGCCTATCATGATCAGCAAATGCGAAGCCCAGGCGCAGCAGGAAACCATCAGCAAAGCAGGTGCCGCCTTGCCCGTGCCCGACCCAACAGCAGCGATGAGGTCCTGTACCATCAGAAGCCAGGCCAAATGGTTGGGATCAAGCAGTGCGTGCCTGCAACTTGAGCTGTTCTGTGCACTCTCAACCGTCGAGCTAACCAGAGGCTCCTCCCCGAGGCTTCCACAAGGATGTAGCCCGACAACCAGGTCGCCCGGTTGCAGCAGATCTTGAAGAGCACCTTTGGCCGGTTGCAGAGTAACCAAGTTGCACGCTAATGACTAGACATCTGCGTGCGCCGACATGGAGAGCCTAACCAAATTGGCCCTCCCTCTCCCTGTACACCAATGCACACTTTCTCATGCCGAGCTGCCAGCAGTTTGGATGTCGCAAACGGCAAAGGACACCTCTCAGCTACATGCCAGGCATGACTACTGCACCTTGATTTTCAGACAGAGGTGCGACACCCGAAATTCTGAGCGCAAACTTGGCCACAAAGATGCCCGCAGCCACAGGGGGATTTTTCATTGCACCACATGCACTACGAGTCCGCCATTCGATTTGGGCCAGCAAGCTGGTGCTAAATTGCACCTGGCCAAACCCTTCCGTGCCCCGAACCTTCTCAAACTAATCCCTTCCCGCACTTGTTTGAAGGGCAAGACCACTGCAAAAGTGGTGAAAGATGACAAGCAATGAGGGGGGCCGAAGTCCAGCAATATCTAATTAGGTTGACAAGGGGTCTGAGCTAATGGATTCTGAGGCTACAGCGTCCTTAATAAGACTCTTGGGGCTTGTTTGCAGTTGTGGGACGTTCAGTATTGGAGGAAAGGACCACAGAATTATGCTTATTAAAAAGCTGGAAAGCGACGGGCACACGATGAATTGCATGCCGCTGCCTCATCGCCGTGCCCAACAGAAAGAGCAAGTCGCGACGCAGTTTCAACTTTCTCGGGGTCACGGTCGAGGCCTCAGGCAGAAGCTGAAGGCTATGCAATTCAAATTGGTTCAGGTGTCAAATGGCTCTGGCACACATGATGTATACGAACACGTGACACAGCTAAGACTCCACCCTTCTGCCGGTTTATCTGCCAAACATGCTGGCTTGCTGCGCAAGGCACCCAAACAAGGCAGCCCCAAGCTTTGTTGCAGGTGCCGTGTCCTTAGCATTGCAGTCTCGTGCAATGTCCATACCATGTCTCCTGCACGGATATCATGTGCATGACGTTTGCACGCCTAAAGTCAACTCCATCAAAGGCACAAAGCCCCAAGTCCAGCGCCGACGTCTACGACGCGGTGACACCCGCGTCGCCTCGCAGCATCGCCTCAGTTTCGTGGCCGAAGGAAACCGTTTTTTTGATGTACGTATGGTCCCCTTCATTACGTCTGCCAGTCCAATGCACGTCAAAAACGCCAGCCTGCGGGCGGCAATCCCTGTTCGCATGCACATGACGGAACGGGCATGGAATGAACAAGGATTTCTTCCACGATTCTGGCTGAAAATGCCAGAAAATGGGGAAGGTTGTGGTGCAAATCAAACAAAACATAAACTCTACTGTGAGTTGGGACATCCTCAAGGGCCATGATCCATACAATTTCTTACTGGTGCTTAGTGGGGAACAGGGAATATACTCCATTATAGTGCAGTAGTTTAATACACAACCCTATACAATATGTTCCATTATTACCTACCAACCAAAAGCAGCACTTTGGGTCCGTAGGTCTTCCATGAAGGCCAAACGAGCGGCGTGCAACGCGGACGAAAGCCTCCACCTGTCATTATGGCAGTTTCTGTAAATAGGGGTAGACTCCAATATATGATGATCCTGACCATGGCGACCACGCAAAGGGAAGGAGGGTACTTATAAAGTGGAGATGTGGACATTTCCTTGGCTGGTTCCGGTACCCATGCTAGATGGGACGGAACGTATAAGTCATTGGGAGGGGGTGGATCCTGACTCTTACAAGGAGGGTTAACACTTTCTGAAATCTGAGAATCATTCAATCTTATTAGAATCAGAAGTTTTTCCTAATCAAAGAGGATCGGGGACCTCCTTGATGTCCCAGATGTATGGTGTTTGCAGATATCTGTACACATATGTATATCAATATGCATATATATATATATTTATGCAGTTCGTGCAGGGCTTTACATCAAGCAATTTCACGATATACTGAAGAGGTGAAAGAGTTTTGTTGATCAGAAAACGGCTTCCTTCTTTAACAGCAAACGTACCGCCCTATTCAGTCTTTCACTGCATATTGCCCCCGAGCAAGAAAAGTCGGATGCATGTTGTTATTTGGGGAGATTTTCTTCGGGGGGTAGTCTCTGGCAGCTTCTGTAATTCGATACCTTCAACAAATCCCGCTTTCAATTACGAAGTGTCCTGGCTTCCATGAGAACCCATTCCTTCAGCGGGGTCTGAAGATCTGCCAGCCCCAAACTATCTTTGGCAGTTGAAGCGCCATGCACTTGTCAAGGAATGTTAGCATGCGTGATGCAATCTGTTTCTTCGCAACCTCTGCACCCCACAGAAGTGGGACGAGCGGGGTGAAACCGGCCGAGCATTGACAGCTTGCGGGTGCTTTGATGTAGGAGGTGATCCCTCTGGGGTAAGTTGGGCTTTTTGGGGTTTGGTACCTAACTTCTGGCACGCTGGCAGCGTCAAGCGCTCGCATTCTGAGGTGCTGCGGCAGGGCCATCAAGTGACTGCTCGTGCGGCTTCTCAGGGACAACTGCAGCAAAGGCAACCTGACAAGGGAACTTCTCCCGACTGGGCGACACGATCTGTTGCGGGCTTTCTGCGACTGCTGACAGCTGAGTTTAAAAACTGCTACATTAGGCATCAGAACATATCAGAACCAACAAGCGGTTTTGGAGGGCTAGCTAGGCGAAGTCCTCAGTACCAAAACTTCGCTACCTTGGAGACCTCACTCTTACACCACCGGTGCAGCAACTGCCTCTATGGTTTCCCCTAGTACTGAACATAAGCATGTACAGTAAGGTCACATTCAAGTTACTAAAGGGAGCGTCGAAGCTAGGAATCTTTCTTCAAGTCACGGCAACTATCACCACTGAGTAGAATGACCATTTGTCACACACCCTTCACTTGCCTCTGTTGTTGAAACGCCCTCGCAGTCTTCGGCTTTACCTGATGGCTTATGGGCACAAGGCAGGTTTGGCACATAGCCACATGCATCTGTCCGGCTGCTAAATTTCTAGAAATCGTGCCTCCATGAAGGATTAATCCTGGGAGCGTGACCGAAAAAAACCTAATGGGGGGGTTGGATTATAAACCCCCCCCAACAAGTAGAGGGGTCAGAATAATCGAAGGGTCGCAACCAAGTTCGGGAAAAGTTGTTTGGGGGGCCCGGGCCAATCCCGAACCTTGAGCCTGTAAATAAATCTAAAAGCCCGAACCTAACGCCCTGAACTTGTAACCCTGATTTTTCCTTAAACCGTGAATGAAACCTTGAACCGTGAACGTAACTAGACTCTTCGAACCCCGAGAATTAACTAATCAACTTTAATTAACCCTTAAACCTCAAACCCTAAACCCTATGTTGCTATTAATCCTTTCAGTCCGGATTTAGCTCTAATACGACCCCCTTTGTATTATTCCGTTTGGGCCTGATTTAGCTCTAATACTCCCCCATTCGTAATCCGACCTCCACAGTACCCTGCTCCAGATCTATTTGGGTCTAGAGGAGGGGGCGTGCTTGTGGGTGTAGCGTTACTCAGCAGCTCCACGTTGTTTTAGAACGTCTGATCCCCAACACCCTGATCCGATTCTTGATTTATGGTACATACCTGTACATGGGTCTGTAGTACCTTTTTCTGGTTTCGAAGCAGATCCCAAGTTAATCAAGTTTCCAGGAAAAAGTTGGTTTCCCATGGGGGTCCAAGTTTGCAGTCGCTCTACTCTGGCTGAATTTTGTTGGTGAGTTGTTGGCCTAACATATACATATGATGTATATAGAGAAACAACACACCAAGAAAATTCAGCTTTGTGATGTCCACTGGTCAGCAATCCTTTCTTGCCAGCAAAGCAAGCCAACTTCGTTTCATGGACGGAGCCCATACCAAACACAGCCACAAGGCTACATACATGGGCTTCAACATAGCTCATTCCATGCGCTCTGTCCATTTAAGTTTGGTGTACAACCTCCACTTTTGCCCAACCCTGAGGGGCACTCCTAATGGATGTACAGTTCGCGAGCTCTGTGAAACCTGGCCAACATAGTCCTCACACATTTGGGTGGAGAATACGGCCGGGTTCAAGTATATGTGCCGACCCTGCTGCAACAACAGAGAGTCCCTCACGTGCAGCATGTAATGGAACTTCGGGGTCAAATTGAAGAACAACTTCTGCATTTTGAAGCACTGCATTGCGCAGTGATGGTATTTCACAGCGAAACATGACAGGCATTCATGAGCTCGGGCAGCCTGTCCAGGAGTAAAGAATACACGGTCGGCTGTGTAGCATAACCTGAGGAAATCATCCATGGCCGCCAGCCACCCCAAGGCTGTACTTGCTACCTCGTCGAGCAGCCACGGTTGCCCCAGGTAGTCCAACAAAAACTTTGTCAAAAGCTCAGTGTCGGAACCTTTCCTAAGTTTCATGAAAATCAAAAACGCTTCTAAACAATCCATAGAACAAGTTAACCAAAGCCAGGGTTTCGTAGATTCCTAGAACCAGGTACCAAAAGAATACATGAGCAAAATCAGGCAAGAAACATAGTTGATTCTGGCATTTCGTTCAGGCTCCCCCATTGCAGGTTGTCTCGGGTGAAATCTTTCAGGTGCGGCGTTTTGTTCAAAACTCTGCGACAGTACGTGCGAAAAAGTGAATATGCGTGATGTAATCTCGCTGGCATGCTAGCGCGGCCTGCACCACAGAAATGCCCAGCGAAGCAAAGGTAGCACAACAGGGATGCAACACCTGTCCTCAGGATACCAAGATGGCACAAGTGGAATACATCCTTGCAAGCAAACGTTTCTGTTGCAGCTCCCGGAATCTTCAGGAGAGGAGCAGGCTTGCTCCATGGCCTCTGGACCCCAGTCGTTTCTGTCCACAAAGCATTTGGCCTGAAATCCGCGTAGGGCATTTGCCTGTCGTCGGCCAGACACCATGGACAACACCTGTTCGGGGCGCAGGAGAAATGCCGATTGAAATGCATCATTCGGGCCTGAGCAGGAAGGTCGCCTTCAAGCCCTACCCATGCAAGGTAGAGTCTCTCATGTTCACCCGGGATTTGGACGCCGAAGTAGTAGGACCTGCGACAATGGATGGCTATATGCTCCGCAATAGCGTCCAGGATTGAATTGCCAGCCTCATACCCTACATTTTCATCCTTGTAGGCGTCCCCCAAGATGCTTGTGAAGTAAAAGCAATGATGCGGGCTTGCCGGGAGATGCTTTAGAATTGGGCCCCAACTCATCTGCATCACGGCATGCTTTCTGAACGAAGTCCCCTCATCCATGTGAAGGCGGCATGGTATCACTTTGCCCAATTCACTGGCGTGATCTTGGTACACGGGGTGCCCCGGGTCAACATACCTGTATGCCTCCCAAAAAGTCACGAGTGTCTCCTCCACCTGCTTTCTGCACGCCCGGCTCAGGTCGTGGCCAAACAAAAGCTTCTGTGGAAAGAACTCCAGAATTTCCGTAGCCAATTCTTGGATGGGCAGGATGTACTGTTTAGCTGCACCCTCAGGTAGATTCAAATCCACGCGAACCATTGCTGTTTGAAGACTGTAGCCCAGCCGCAGCAGATTGCTTACAAAGATAGTTTCCTTGTCTGCTGCGGCTTCGTTGGCAAGACCCAACTGCACGAGCTCAGCGTATCCAGGGTTTCCTGGAGTCATTGATTGAGCAGCTTGAGCTGCTATACGAGAAGCATGCTGCGGACCGTGTGCCTCAGTTTTCGAATGAAATGTGGCAAGCTCATCTCACGTACAAAGGCAGCCCGACAAGAAAACCAATGCACCCAGGTTACTAAGTAGCTCATAAGGACATTCCGTATGACGGCATCACCTGCGCATGCAGCACACCAACACAAACAGGAAAGGAGATGGAGGGAAGAGAGGCAGGGAGAGAGAGAGTGTGTGTGAGAGTCTATGCATGGGCATGGGTGATGATTGCAGCTTGCCTTGAGAACGGAATGCCAAAACCATCATATTTCCTTATTTATCTAGACGTTTCTTTAAATCGATGCCCCAATGTAAGAAATATGTTGGTTTTGCCATTCCCAACCTGCGCCTAGTTCAGGACACGGCATTCCAAGTTGGCCTTCCCTTGAATAGCTCTTGTGCCGTATTTATACATACATAAATCAAACTTGTATAAACAAAAGCTATCCAAGGGAAGGAGCACACAGTTGCACATGTACTTTTTGCACCGCCACCCCAAGTGTAGAGACACACTTCACACTTCCCCAACATTGCAAGGCATTGCATGCAAACCGAGGTCAGGTGGCTTGGCTAGCTTGCTGTATTTAACTCAGGTACTGTGTGGATGATTGTCCAAATGCCTCCCGCGCTCAGCTTCTTGGCATGACAATCCCGGCACCGTTTCAAGCAGATACACGGAATCTACCCTTCAGTAGGGGCAGGGATCGGGGCATCTGTAGTTTTTTTCGGCTTCCTCTTTGGCGCTGCCTTCTTGAAATGGGTCCTGAGCAATACAACAAGGAGCGCCGAGGGCGTATAAATGGGACAGAGCATGGGCACAGTCCAGTATGGTGCAAGCAAAGGTCTTCAGGGCATTGAGCTCATTGTTGAATCGGATGCAGCACTCCTTGATCTTGCCGGCAATATCGTCATATGATTCCTTCTTCCTGAGCACAAACAAGTCAGAGAGCCAAATTCGCATTTGCTGTAACAAAAGATCGTACACATAGCCAGTCCAAACTATGAAATCATGTACACTCACCTTACAGGCCCAGACCCTTGAACCTATAGGCAATTTTCCACATCAATCCACGCACACTCTCGCCCCAAAAGCCCAGACCCTTGAACCTATCGCAATGTATACACCATTATAATATATCCCCATTAGCCCAGACCTTGAACCCTCTAGCAGCCGTAAGCTCAATCAAGAATGCTGAATTGAAGGAGGGAACGATCCAGCCGGCTTGGTTTCAAGCTCACAAATGCTCTTGTACAGATCGTTGAGGCGACCTTAGCTTTGACACATGTAAAGATTCCTTTAAAAATGGACAGCATACACATATACGGAGCTGCAGGCAAAGCTCCCATGCACCCAGTCAGCGCATTAAGATCATCCCTGAGATCATGCCAGGAAGGAGCTGGACAGCAGTGAAAAACACAATCTATGTAAGACTATATGGACACTTTAAACGAGTCTGAGGCGCTCATGGCCTTGGCAAGCATCCTTTTTGAGTCTTTCAACTGCATCTTTGTAGGCAGCTCGCCGGTTCAAGAGATATTTCTTGTACTTCGAGACGTGCTGCTCAACTGGTTCGGGGCCATCGACTGGTGGCAACCCCTGACTTCGATTTTTCTTTGGAACGGCATTCTCACCCTCATCATCCGATAGCTCTAGGGCATCTCCAATACCCTCAGAGATGTCGAAATTTTCGCGAAAGATCCCTGCCAAAACATCCAAGGCTGGAGCAAACTTGGCTACTGACGCTTCGAACGCGCTGAAGGCTGAAGGACATTTGTTCTCCGTATAACAGTGGGATTTGTTCAAATTCAGGGACTATAAGGTGAGGTTACATATGGGTATATGAATTGATTCAGACAAGGATTTTCTGTACTTGATCTTATGAACTACTTGCAGTCTAAATCGGAGGGCCTGAGCCTTCAAGTATCTCTTCCAGCTCCCGCAGCTTCTCCGATCCTTGCCTTGGGTTTGGGATTTCTAGGGCTATATGGTACCCTATGTATACCCTTACCCTGGGCATCGCATATTGATTGTAATCAATAAGGTCATAGGTGAGTAGTATTGATTATTGGCCTTATTGATTTTGTTCGGATTTATTGATTAAATCAATAAGGATGTGGTTTCAAGTTTTATTGTGTTTTGCTTACTTTTTTTTTGTCATTTTTTTTGATTTTCATGTTGTGAGATTTCTTGATTGTCCTTATTGAAGTTCATGTTCATTCTTTGTGGTGCCATATAGGCTCATGCTAGACCCCAAAACCTAAATCCAAAGCCCGCAATCCCGAAACCCCAGAGCCAAACCCGAAAACCTAAACCCACACCCCTAAACC